>JAJPUD010021698.1:0-13401 GCA_023553655.1 Myrmecobius fasciatus | reverse complement strand
AGGGGGGGGGGGGTAGTCATCCTGATCTCAGATCAAGCAAAAACAAAAATAGGCCTAATTAAAAGAGATAAGGAAGGAAACTATATCTTTCTAAAGGGTACTATAGATAATGAAGCAATATCAATTCTAAACGCATATGCATCAAGTGGTATAGCATCCAAATTCCTAGAGGAGAAATTTAAGAGAGCTGTCAGGAAGAAATAGGCAGCAACACTGTACTAGTGGGAGATCTCAACCTTGACCTCGCACAACTAGATAAATCAAACCACAAAATAATTAAGAAAAAATTAAGGAGATAAACAGAATTTTAGAAACATTAGGAATGATAGCTATTTGGAGAAAATTGAATGGAAATAGGAGTACACTTTTTTCTTGGAGGATCATGGACCCTATACAAAAATTGACCATGTATTAGGGCATAAAAATATCAAAATCAAATGCAGAAAGGCAGAAATAGTAAATGCATTTTTTCAGATTATAATGTAATAAAAATCACATGCAATGAAAGACGAGGGGAAAATATACCAAAAATTAATTGAAAATTAAATAATCTAATCATAAAGAATGAATGGGTGAAACAACAAATCATACACCCAATCAATAACTTCATCCATGAGAATGCCAATAATGAGACAACATACTAAAATTTGTGGGATACTTTGGCATCCCCAACTGCTTTGGCAGTTATTAGGAGAAATGTTATTTCTCTAGATGTTTACTTGGATAAAATAGACAAAGAGAAGGTCAATTAATTGGGTTTACAACTAAAAAAGCTAGAAAAAGGACAAATTAAAAACCCTCAATTAAATACCAAATTTGAAATTCTGAAAAATAAAAGAGGATATTAATAAAACTGAAAGTCAGAAAACTACTGAATTAATAAGTAAAACTATCCTGGTTTGTTGAGGCTTGGACTATTATGGTTTTATGAAAAAAACAACAAAATAGATAAACCTTTAGCTAATTTGATTAGAAAAAGGAAAGTAGATCAAATTGTTAGTCTCAAAGATGAAAATGGAAAACTTTCCAGCAAGAAAGAGGAAATTAGGGCAATAATTAGGAATTATTTGTTAATAATATGTTTTATTATTGTTATGTGTTAATAAATTTGATAATCTATGTGAAATGCAGTAATACTTACAAAAATATAGGTTACCCAAATTAACAGAAGAAGAAATAAAATTTTAAAATAGCACTATTTTAGAAAAAGAGATAGAACAATCTATTAATCAACTCCCTAAGAAAAAATCTCCAGGATCGGGTGGATTTACACGTGAATTCTACCAAATATTTAAAAAAAGAGTTAATTCCAATACTCCAATACTGAAAAAATAGGGAAAAAAGGAGTCCTACTAAATTCCTTTTTATGACACAGATATGACACTGATAGCTAAGCCAAGTAGGGTGAAAACAGGGAAAGAAAATTATAGATCAATAACTTTAATAAATAGATGCAAAAATTCTTAAATAAAATATTAACAATGAGATTATAGAAAGTAATCTCCAGGATGATACATTATGACCAAATAGGATTTATACTAGGAATGCAGGACTGGTTCAATATTAGGAAAACTATTAGCATAATTGACTATATCAATAACCAAACTAACAAAAATCATGATTACCTCAAAAATGAAGAAAAACCATTTGATAAAATTCAACACCTATTCCTATTAAAAACTCCAGAGTGTATAAAATAAATGGAATTTTCCTCAAAATGATCATTAGATTTTTTTAAATTTTTAAAATTTTTTTGCTGAGGCAATTGGGGTTAAATGACTTGCCCAGGGTCACAGAGCTAGGAAGTGTTAAGTGTCTGAGGTCAGATTTGAACTCAGGTCTTCCTGACTTCAGGCCTGGTGCTCTATTCACTGTGCCACCTAGCTGCCCCCATTAGATATATTTTTTTAAATTATTTACATTACTGTCAGAAAATCTTCAATCAAATGTGGAGTGTTGGAGAGAAGGAAATGAATAATTAAATATAAGATTAGAAGCTCATAGCCTTTTTATCTAGAATTATTTTTTACTTTATTTGAATATGCAGATATTTACTGATTGTGGCTGGCTATGTCACCTTTAATAAATCACTAAATCTTTAATTGGTAGAGACAACTTTCCAAGATTACAACTTTCTTTCAGGTGTTAGTATAAATTAGTAAGGGAAGCTCTTCACTGAGAGGATTTAATTCATATCTAAGAAATCACATATCTGATAAAAATACCATTGTATTTAATAATAAATTACATTTCTAGTGCTTTGCACTATGAACTAATATAATAGCTTGCAAAGCACTTTACATATATTATGTTATTTGAAAATTATAACAATTCTTTGACCTAAGTATTGTAGCTATCATCTAGATTTTATAGATAGGAAACTGAATCTTTCAGAGATTAGGTTAAGGCTCTGGTTAAATAATTAGAAAGGTTGTTGGGAGACTGTGTTTGGGAAACACATTTCTCTGTGTTCTTCAGTAGTCACTATTTCTAAAAAAATGATTATTAAATTTTAGAAAAAAACATTTCAAAAAAAGTTTTAATTCAATTCAAGATATTTGAGGATGTAAATGTTTAAAATAAATTTGTAATTATTTAGATCTGAATGGGCAGCTAGGTGGTGCAACAAATAGAATTTTAAATAGGGTCATGAAAACTTAGTCATGTCTGAAATAACTGAACAATAAAATGGATTTGTAAGAGTATTGGTGTGATGTTTGTTAATATTATAAATACATAATTATATACTTATTTGTAGGTAATATACTTACTGCATTAGGTCTTAAAGCAACTGAAGTAATATTCTAGTGATTATATCATTCAAGCATATATCTACATTTTCTGGTTAAACCAGTGCTTTCCTATGGGCCACTTTTCTTAAACAAACAAACATTTTCAGAAGTTTGTTCCTTTTCTCTCAAGGATCTTGTAATTTTCTGTCAGTCTGAAAGTTTTCTCTTTTGTTAGAATATTTTGAGTTTGGTTTTTTTTTTTCTGTTTTCTCTAGTGGAAATGAGATGGTTTACAGCATATATACAAATGAACTTTTTTTTTTACTATATATATACATACATACATACATATATATATTCATAGGCAGCCTTCTTTTTGTGGCTTTAATTGTATTTCTTCTCAGTAGTCTTCCTTTTTAGCATGCATTTGCTATTGAATGAGAGATAATTAGACATTTTTGTTTCCCAGGAAGTATATGGAATCATTCCAAATGATCAGATATTACCATAATTCATTTAAGTACATATTATCCAGGTTCTCTTTGTGTGTAAATTATATCCTGAAATTAAGTTAGGCATCTTTTGAAAGTGAATTAACTTTCTCTTACCACTTTTTCAGCTTTTAGTCTGTTTGCTCCCTGGTCACCAATTTTTCTTTGTTAATCTGCTAGACCTTCTCGTGCTACTCAAGCAACATAGCAGATGGCTTGCTTAATTCTATTATTCTACTGATAAGGGAATAATTCTTCACCTCATCTTTTGAGATGGGAATGCAAACAAAATAAAACTGTTCATACTTAGTGCCTCTACTTCCTTACCACTCACTCTCTCCTAAGTTTCTTCTGATCTGAGTTTTATGTGTAGTGCTTCATGGGAAAACTGTTCTTTTATAAATTACCAATAACACACTAATGAATAAAATGTAACACTCAATATATCTACAAATATATATGTATGTGTGTGTATCTCTCCCCTCCCCCCACCCCAGTCAATATTGTCCTTAGATTCATTTGTGCTATATGCTCAAGGACTTGATTTTGGATGTTCTCTATTGTAGTGGTCACAAAGTACTCTATTTGAATGTTTGCCCTTATGCCTTTTTGTGTTGTTATATGACCTTTATTCCCTTCTCTTCATCTCTCCTTGAGGTTGACCCTTTGCACTCTTTTCATGTTACACTCTCCCTTAGCACGTTTTCCTTACTCCCTTCTCTTTAGTTGTTATCAGCTTTATCCAAATAACTCAAATTTCTCCTGAAATTTAGTTCTGTGTCTGATAGAGTTTACCATTTTTTTAAAAAGCTTTTCCATCTAGTAATAAAATGACTAAATTTTAAATTACTAAAATTAACCTGAAAGAGATTTTAAAAAGAGACAAGAAAATAAAATGTATGTGCAAAAAAAATCATAAAAGATCTTTTGTGGTAGCAAAGAACTAGTAATTAAGAGAATGCTTAACAATTGAGAAGCACTTGAACAAGCCATAGTATATTGATATAGTGAAATAATAGTGTGTTGTAAGAAATAATGAAGTAACTCCTTTGGAGAAACTTGAAAAGGTTTATATGAATTGATGGAAACTGAAGTCCCTCTGTTTATCAGTAACTCTCTATTTTCCATCAGCAGCTCTGCTTTATTTCTACTACATGGAACAACATCACCTACACTGAGGACATCTGTGCTCCCTTCTCTCCCCCAAATTTTCACCATTCTTTTAGGTGTTGTCTTTCCTACTAATTTCTAAGTTCCTTATGTTTCTTTTTTCTTGTTTGTATCCTCAGGATTTTGTACAGTGTTTTGATACATAGTAGATACTTGATAGATGCTTAATGAATTGAATTTACTCTCCCTATACCTTATGTTAAAAACTAAGCTTGTTATCTTGTTCCAAGCTAACTTATTTTATCATCTTAACTGTGTTCCCATATTTAAAGCAATGTTGTTATTTTTTTACTTCTATTTCTCCTTCATTATTTCTAATCGGCTACCCAATCTTGTTAATTCTACCTGCAAAATATCTTTTACAATCATCTTTTCTTTTTCCTACCATAACATCTGTTACCACCTGCTGGAGTCTTTCAATTGTCTCCTAATAAGTCACCTTAATCAGTTCAATAAATATTTATTAAATACTTACATCAGTGAATTAACCAACAAACATTTATTAAATAACTTCTATAATACATAGTAGAGGCAATGTGATACAATGGAAAGAAAAAATCACTGAATTAGCAATCACAGAAGCATTTGAATCTCAGTTCTGTGTGCTTTTTGGCCAGTCATTTTAACTTTTCCCATCTAACAAATAAAGGCAGACTAAAAGAATTCAGAGATTAGATCATAAATGTGGAAATACCATAGTAGATGCTGAATATTAATATATGAAAGTGAGATAGCCCCTGTCTTCAGTGAGGTTACATTTTTTTTTCCTTTGTAAGTCTCTGCTAGGTTATAGAAATACAAAGACAAAGCCAGTGTCTGCATTCAAGGAGGTTATATTCTACTACAATGCTGATGGCATGTCTATAAAGTTAATTAGAAGGCAATTTGAGGATGGAGGTAACACTTTCAAAGGGGGGAAGGAATTACAAATATTTCAAATCAAAGGTAGCACTTGAATTAAACTTTGGAAAATGCCCAAAAGTTGATGTGACAATGAAATGAATTCTATGAAGGGATGAACAAGCTCTGCAAAGACACAGCTTTGGAAAACAGAATACTGAATCAAAAGAATATCTAGTTGTCCAATTTGGTGTAAGTAAATAGTGTAGAGTAGAAAATAACATGAAATAAATCTGAAAAAAATAGTTGGGTTCTTGCTTGTGTAGACTTTATAGTGGTAGGCTGAAGGTTTTATATTTTATGCTTGAGACAAAAGGGGGCCTTTAGAGATTTTTGAACAAGTGAACAACCTGATAAGACTTGGGAATAATACAAATATTCCTTTGGCAGCTGAATCAAGATATATTCCTATTTTCTCTTTCTTCCTCTCCCCATCTGTCCTTTTCATTTTTGCTAGAGTAATCTCCCTCAAGTACTGACTTGAAATTGTTCTTGTTCTTTTCAACTTTTTTGAATTTTTCTTCATTGCCCATGGAGTATAAATTAGAATAGTCAGCTTGCTAGTTGAAGCTCAAAAAAATCTTGACCAACATTCCAGTCTTCTCCCTTTTCTCTCTCTCTAACCAAAGTGGATGACATTGTGTTACTTATGTTAATTTAGAAGAGTCTTTTTAACCTCTTCATGTTTAAAGTTTTGTCCTCTGTTGCATGAGATAGCTAGACAATACAACAAATCACTGAAGAGCTTTCTAATTCTAAATTCTATAATCTTCCCCGATAGTTCCTGAATATAAAATTTATATCATCTCTATATATTTGTTTCTTATGCCTAGCTTATTATTCTCCCCCGTTCCACAAATACATACACCTTTGACAACAAAATCCTTACTTCTTTAAAACCTAACTTAAATTTCATCTTTTTCAAGAAACTTCACTCAATTCTGAATAGTCATTATTTACCTTTGCCTCTTGGACAGAGAACTTTGCTTAGATCTCCTTTTTACACTCAAAACATATATTGTGTTATAGTTCCTTGGTTTGTTTCTTATTTTAC
This sequence comes from Myrmecobius fasciatus, assembly GCA_023553655.1. Classification (NCBI taxonomy): domain Eukaryota; kingdom Metazoa; phylum Chordata; class Mammalia; order Dasyuromorphia; family Myrmecobiidae; genus Myrmecobius; species Myrmecobius fasciatus. The sequence continues at coordinate 7,054 of JAJPUD010021698.1, read as the reverse complement.
TACTGGATTATAACATTAATAAGGGTAGGCATATTTCCTTTAATCTTTGTATCTCTGAGGACCTAAAACAATGTTCTGCATCAAGAAAATATTTAATCCATGTAGCCTTTTGAATATACTTCCCCTGTGTGGTTCACTACTTTAGAACAAGCACAAAAGATATAATGAAAATCAGTTTATCTATTCTGGAGACAATAAGATTTATGAAAGTATAAATAGTATATTCCATGTAAGTAGAATAGAGGTACTCTTGAGGGTAGTGTTGCCAGTTGGTCAGACAGGGGAAAAGACAGAGGACATAGAATGGAGAAGAGATAAATGAAACATGTCTCTCTGTATGGCAAACAGATGTAAGCAAACAGCAAATTTTATAAAGTAGCTCACTCTATAGGTGAGTTAGTGAACCAGAAAAGGCATCAACTGTTTATTTTTTATTTAGTTCTGAATATTAGAAACATCCATTGCCATCTGCTTACTGCTAGTATGTGTCCATCCTGACGCTCCTCTCTCCTGAGCCTAAAATTATTGTGTTTGTGTATTGAACTATAATGGCTCCTACCTCCCATGATGCTTCAATTCTTCCCTCAAAGTGAAAACTACACTTCCCATCAGCCCCCTTGCTAAGGAAGGAATTGAATACATTAATGAGATAACAAATTTGATTAAGTACTTGAATATTGCAATTTAATGTTTTAGGATCTTTCTCATAGTTCTATCTTTCCATTTGATAATATGATGTAATATTAGGAGAACATTAAAATAACTTCTTAGAAAGGATATTTCAATGTTGGGAGCATGATACAATGGAAATAGCAAGGTCTGGATCCAAAACCTTTCTCTCATACTTACTATTTGTCAATTTGGGGGAAAGTCACTTATTTTCTTTATGTGGGTCTCAGTTAACACATAGATAAAATAAAAGGTTGAACTAGATGACCTCTGAGATCTTTTCTTGCATCCTAAAATGCTCAATTTCCATATCCCTAAACCTTTCTCAAATTTCACTATCCAGTATCCAAATGTTGGTTGTTAATGCTGCTGTTTTGATCATGACCCTTCTCTATTATGCTCCTTAAAGACTGGATTTTTACATTCTTATTAAGTATAAGGACACTATTTCAGCTATTTAACTTTTTCTTTGAAATATATCCATTGGTCATAAAAATAGCTGCATAAAATATAAATAACTTAGAGTACACTATCGTAGAAAGTTCAGTAATTGGAATATTTGGCTGATTGAACATCATCAAACTTGACATCTTAAAAAAATAAGATGTCCCAAAGGATAATAAGTTAAATGCCATCATAGGAGGGCCTACTTTTAAGAACAAACTTGCCAAATGTTTGAAGTGAACCTACATATTATATTTTTTATAAAGCTTTTTATTTACAAAACATATGAGTTACCTTTCAACATTGACCTTTGCAAAAACTTTTTTTTTCCCAAGCTTTTCCCCTCCTTCCCCCCACCCCCCACCCCTAGATGACAGGTAATCTAATACATGCTAAATAGGATAAATTATATGACAAATACATGTATACATATCTATACAGTTATCTTACTGCAATGTGAACCGACATATTATAATAAATTAATTACATATGGATTTCTATTCCTAGCAGTATTAGCATCATATTTAGTGTTACTCTGTTACTCAAATGAACATGCAATATGTTTCTAAAAGAATAAAAATACAAGTCCTTTGACATATTTAATAATTCAGATTTTCACCCAAGTTATTTTAAATTTGTTTGGTATAAGACATAACATAAAATTATTCAAACAGTATGTTATTATTTATATGTAAAAGGCAGATATAATTCAAAGAAATCAGGCTATACTCAGTTTATAATCTAATAACAAATTATTCAGTACCTATTATGTGCTAGGATACATTGTGGATATATTTCACTAAGTAAACAACTTTCATTCAAATGCTTTTAGAAATTAGAAAATCTTAGAATCCTTGACTTAGAAGAATTATCAAAGCTCATTTAAGCCCATCCTTTTTTCAATAAATTTCTGTAATCAATTTAATTCAATAAATGTTTATTGAGTATCTACTTAATGGCAAAGACTGTGGTACACAAGTTAAAATAAACACAGTCCCTGCCCTCAAGGAGTTTATAATCATATACAAGAAGGAGCTAAAAAGGGAGTGGAGAATACCAAATGTTGACTAATATAGGATCATGAAGTTCTATGGAGCTGAAACCAGTAGAGCCATTGATGCAAAATGAAGAGTAATCTATAAAATTCTAAGCCTTCTATAAAGGAATATTTAGGCAGGGTTTTTTTTTCCTTCACTTTCTACCCCCTCCAATTAACATAAAGACAACTGAGTTGAATTGAGGTGTTAAGTATCAAACACTGAGTCCATCTGATTAGTTGTTCAGATACCTTAAAGAAGGTATGATCTTTCATAGAAAACAACAAGAACTGCTGGAAGATGGAGAGGACCCCAGATATGAATTTTATCTCTGACTTCTCTCTTAAGTACTCACAAGTATTCATCTAACCTTTGCTAGGAAATATAATGCCTGTTGACATTGCCCATTGGGGGAAAGCTCTTAGTTCTTAGGAAGTTTTTTTTTCTTATGTTCAAAATATGTCTGTTTATAACTTTTATCCTTAGATCTTTATTCTAGAGTCAAATATTGTAATGCTCAGGCCGAAACTGAGGCAGTATCACACAATGGAAATTAGGTAATACTTTATTGATGTTAATTGAGAGTTCAGAATCCATAGCTATGGATCAGGACTGGTGGGACTCATGTCTCAAAATACGCAGTCCAGGCCAGAGACTGACACACAGTCAGCCGACTGAGTAGAAAGTACACAGCACTCCATTGCTGGAGAGCACTAGTTTTATAATCTTCCTAGCCCAGGGGAAACAAAGAACTCATGGGAACAGCTGAGCACATCTGGTGTCCAAGGAAACCATAAATTCAGTTCTGACAGGTTAGGGAGTGAGGAGCCTTGGCAAAGAAGACTACAGATAAGGGGGTGGGAGCTGCTGGAGAAGTTGAGTAAGTCTGGGTCATAGGTAAGGGTAGGTCGAGGCTGACCATCTGGAGGTTTCATGATTACTTTGGAATGTGAGTCCAATTATTTCTGAAGGTCAGGAAGTGGGGATTTCTATTCTGGGACAGAGCAATTAAGGGAGACTGAAACAGTAATTAAGGGAGACTCATACTGCAACTGAGGGAAACTGAGACAGTAACTGAGGGAAACTGAGACAGGCACAACAATATAACCTTCTAGTATATAAGAACTCCTTAGACAACTGCAAAAAGAGCCACATTTCTCAGTAGAGTGAAGCTCTCAGTTATCAATGTTCCTCCTAAAATGTGGCTACCAGAGCACAACAGTATTAGCCCCATCACTCTTTGAAATTATGCTTTGTTAATGAAGCCTAAAATCTTTGAACAATCTTTTATTTTCATGTCACTTTGTTGATATGTTGACTACATAGCCTATAAAAATGAAGGAGTAAGATAAAACATTAATACCCATGGGAAACTAAGTCTTAAGAGAGATATCAAGTACTCTGGACATGAAAAGAAAAAAGTGATTGAAATAATTTTCATATTTTGAAATTATCATTGTATTATTGTATTGAAATTATTACTGTACTATAGTATTAATTGCATTATATATGTTGTTTTAATGAAGGAGGTCTTTGTTGATTCAGTTGTTTTTCTATTGTGTCTTACACTTTGTCACCCCCTGTGGAATTTTCTTGGCAAAGATATTGGAGCAATTTGCTATTTTCTTCTCTAGTTCATTTTATTTTATTTTATTTTATTATTTTTATTTTATTTTTTATTAAAAGCTTTTTATTTACAAAACATATGAGTGATTTTTCTACATTGACCTTTGCAAAAATTTTTTCCCCAAGCTTTTCCCCCCTTCTCCCCACCCCCCACCCCTAGATGACAGGTAATTTAATACATGCTAAATAGGATAAATTATATGACAAATACAACATATGTACACATATCTATACAGTTATCTTACTGCATACGAAACATCAGATCTAGAAAGAGAAGAAGAAAAAACAACCTAAGAAGGAAAACAAAATGCATGGAAATATTCACAGAAAGCGTTAAAATGCTGTGTTGTGGTCCATACTCAGTTCCCACAGGCCTCTCTCTGGATGTATATGACTATCTTCATCGCTGAACAATAGGAACTGGTTTGAATCACATCATTGTTGAAGAGAACCATGTCCATCAGAATTGATCATCGTATAGTCTTGTTGCTGTGTATAATGTTTTCCTGGTTCTGCTGATTTCACTCAGCATCAGTTCATGCAAGTCTCTCCAGGCCTCTCTGAAATCATCCTGCTGGTTGTTTCTTACAGAACAATAATATTCCATAACATTCATATACCATAATTTATTCAGTCATTCTCCAATTGATGGGCATCCTTTCAATTTCCAGTTTCTTGCCACTACAAAAAGGGCTGCCACAAACATTCTTGCACATGTGGGTCCCTTTCCCTCCTTTAAAATCTCTTTGGGATATAGGCCCATTAGAAACACTGCTGGGTCAAATGGTATGCACAGTTTGATAACTTTTTGAGCATAGCTCCAAATGGCTGTGCAGAATGGTTGGATCCATTCACAGTTCCACCAACAATGTATCAGTGTCCCAGTTTTCCCACATCCCCTCCAACATTCATCATTATCATTTCCTGTCATTTTAGCCAATCTGACAGGTGTGTAGTGGTATCTCAGAGTTGTCTTAATTTGCATTTCTCTGATCAATAGTGATTTGGAGCACCTTTTCATGTGTCTAGTTCATTTTAAAGGTGAAGAAACTGAGACAAATAGGCACTTGCCCAAGTCACAAAGCTACTATGTGTTTGAGGTCAAATATGATCTCAGGAAAATGAGTCTTCCTGACTCCAGGCCTGGCTGTTTAACCACTGTGCCATTTAGTTGCTTTTGAAGGAGGTCATACTTCTGTTATTTGTTTTTAAAGGAGTATAATTCTGATTGGAAGAAATGCAGGAGGACATTTTAAATATCATCTCTACAAGGTAGAGAGATAAAGCATTATCCTCATTTTATAAACAAAATGAGGCCAAAAGAGGGTATCACTTGATCATGGTCACATAGCTAACAAAAGGAATAATTAAATCAATATTGAGTTATTTTCATAGTTATGGGAATTGAAATGATTAATAGATTTCAAAGCAACCTTTAAGGCTTATATAAATATAAGATGTGATTATTATCATATAATCAGTCATATTCCTTATTCCCCAGTTATTGGTAGGAATGTACATACAAACATTGAATTATCTACATGCATGTTCCTTTCAGTACAATGTGTAGTTCTTAAAGATAAGGGTTCTTTTGTTTTTTGGTTCTGAATCCTCAACACTTAGCTTATCCTTGTAAGAGCTTAATAAGTACTTAATAAATGCTTATTAAATCGAATTGTCAAAATAAACAGCACACACTAGTATTTTCATGAAAACATTTTTCTCCTGGTTCTCTTCTTATTGTCTGACTATTCCTTCTCAATCTCCTTCTCTGTAGCATCATCCTTGTAATTTCTATCCATAATGTTCTTTCTTATTCCTTCTCTATATTCTTTGCTTAATTGCCCCATTAATTCAGATGGCTTTAATTACCATGACCCAAAACTCTCTATGTGCTGCACTAATGTCTCTGGAAAGGGCATGTCAGTTCAGTACCGTATTTACCATCTTTTTGACTTCTCAGACTGGATGTAATCTTTCTTTGCAGCTACTAACTATATCTCTTTTTTGGTGAAAATCTTGGTAGAAGAGGGAATACCTTACTTAAACAAACAAATATAAATGAAGTAATAGTGGAAGAAGTTCATTCTGAAGAGAGATGATAGGCAAAGCATGGGAATTGGATGAGGAAAGAAGGATGACAGCTGTGAAAATGAGGATTCCTGTTTGACTAAAATGCATTGTGGAAGTCAAGAGGTTAAAATGCTGAGCAAGGTATGCTTGAGAAAAAATTTGCAGCTACGAGGATTTGAGGATAGACCCAGTGACCCAATGAAACTTTGAGAACTACTCTACTTCTCCAACCCATTGTCAATAGGAATTGTAACATCATTTTAAGGAATTATTTCTAGGTTTTTGGAAACTGTTTCCTTAAAATAATAAGCAATATCAATCTACAACACATAGCAAGCATAATTTGTAATGGAGAGAAGGTGGATGCATTCTTAGCAAGATTAGGAGTAAAACAAGGAAGAATATCACCACTATTTTTTCAACATTGCAATAGATGTTTGCTTTAGCAATAAGAAAAGAAAAAGAAATTAAAGGAATTAGAATAGGCAATGAGAAAATAAAATTATCACTCTTTGTAGATGATATGAAAGTGCTTAGAGAATCATCCAAAAACCTACTTGAAGCAATTAACAGCCTTAGCAAAATTGCAGGGTATAAAATAAACCCACATTTCAGCATTTCTATAAATATATATAACAGAAAAAGCCCATCAGCAGGTAATAGAAATAGAAATTCCATTTAAAGTAAATGTAGACAAAATAAAATATTTGGGTGCAAAATATTTGGATGTCTATCTGCCAAGACCAATCCAGGAACTACATGAACACAATTGCAAAACAATCCTCCCACAAATAAAGTCAGATCTAAACAATCGGATAAGTATCAATTGCTCATGGGTAGGCAAAGCTAATGTAATAATAATGGCAATTCTGCCTAAATTGATCTACCAATCAAACTGCGAAAAATATTTTATACATCTAAAAAAATTATAACATTTCATCTGGAAGAACAACAATGAAGACTATCAAGGGAATTAATGAAAAATACAAAAGAAGGCAGCCCTTTTTGTAGTGGCTAGAAAGTGGAACTTGAATAGATGCCCTTCAATTGGAGAATGGCTGAATAAATTATGGTATATGAATATTATGGAATATTATTGTTCTGTAAGAAATGACTAGCAGGACGATTTCAGAGAGGCTTGGAGAGACTTTCATGAACTGATGCTGAGTGAAATGAGCAGAACTAGGAGATCATTATACATGGCA
>JAJPUD010021697.1:5877-22662 GCA_023553655.1 Myrmecobius fasciatus | reverse complement strand
TAAGTAAGCTATTCAGGGCAAAGCTGACAAAGGCCTCATATCTAAAATATATAGAGAATTGTCTCAAATTTATAAGAATACAATCCTTTCTCCAATTGATAAATGATCAAAGGATATGAATAGACAATTTTTAGATGAAGAAATTAAAACCATTTCTAGTCATGTGAAAAAATGCTCTAAATCATTATTGGTCAGGGAAATGCAAATTAAGACAACTCTGAGGTACCACTACACACCTCTCAGATTGGCTAAAATGACAGGAAAAGATAATGACGAATGTTGGAGGGGATATGGGAAAACTGGGACACTAATACATTGTTGATGGAGTTGTGAACTGATCCAACCATTCTGGAGAGCAATTTGGAACTGTGCCCAAAGAATTATCAAACCCAGCAGTGTTTCTACTGGGCTTATATCCCAAAGAGATCTTAAAGGAAGGAAAGGGCCCCACATGTGCAAAAATGTTTGTGGCAGCCCTTTTTGTATTGGCTAGAAACTGGAAACTGAATGGATGCCCATCATTTGGAGAGTGGCTGAATAAATTATGGTATATGAATGTTATGGAATATTATTGTTCTGTAAGGATGATTTCAGAAAGGCCTGGAGAGAGTTATGTGAACTGATACTATGTGAAGGGAGTAGAATCAAGAGACCATTGTACATGGCGACAAGAAGATTATGTGATGATCAGTTCTGATGGATGTGGCCCTTTTCAACAATGAAGTGATTCAGGTCAATTCCAATAGACATGATGGAGAGAGCCATCTGCCTCCATAGAGAGGACTATGGGGAGTGAATGTGGATTGCAACATAGTTTTTTACCTTTTTGTTGTTGTTTGTTTGCCTTTTGTTTTCTTTTTGTTTCCTTTTTGATCTGATTTTTCTTGTACAGAATGATAAATATGGAAATATGTATAGAAGAATTATACATGTTTAACATATATTGGATTACTTGCTGTCTAGGGGAGGGGATGGGAGAAGGGATGGAGAAAAATTTGGAACACAAGGTTTTTTCAAGGGTGAATGTTGTAAACTATCTTTGTATGTATTTTGAAAATAAAAAGCTATTATTTAAAAAAAATTAAGTAGGCTACCAAGTGGTGGAAGGTAGTAAACTCCTCCTTCACTCCACCTTACTTGTCCCAGCAGTAGCCTTGTGCCAATTTCCCATGGAGTAGTGTCCCTTCATCCCAAATGAAGGCATGCATCATACCACTTATCATGGCCATGGTGTGTGGTGCTTGCCCTGGGCACAAAAATTCTTAGTGACAGCTCTGGTGCTAATTCCTTGACTAAAACACCCCCTTGATTTGGAATACTGTTGAGTAGGGATGCTGACCTGGTTGGAGAAGTGGATTGTTCCCTCAGCTAAGTCCTATCTTGGTTCTTAGGAGGTTCCCTCAGGATGGCCTGGAAGGGCATTTCTGCTCAGAGGGCCCCTGCTCAAGCTGAGCCCTATGCACTCACCCTGTGGGTGGCCCAAACAGTTAAGCAGGAAATAATTAAGCTGAGGGCTGCTTTCTGGCCAGCTGCAGGATGGAGCTGTCTGGGAAGTGTCTTATTCAACTCAGAGGAGACTGTAGTCCTTAAAGTGACTGCCCCTGTCTGGGCTGAACTCATTATCAGAGTCTGATCACTGTAGGACCAAAGCCTCACACCTAGTAGACCTCAGTTTCCCCATATGCAAAATAAGAATTTGACTAGATAATCTTTACAATCCCTTTCAGGGGAGTTTACTTGGCTTCCGTCTTATTTCCCCATGTAGGAACTGAACTTTCAATCACTGGGGATTTGTAGACTGGGGGGAAAGAGTCAGTGGTATGGGAACTGGAAACAATCAGGTGGGGCAGTTCCAGAGCCTAGGAAGGGCTTGCCTTCAGATGCTACCCATCACTGGAAAAGGAGCCTGCTATTTGTGGGAAGGAAATCATTTCCTAGGGACCTTAATTCATGTTAGAACTGGAGCTTATTTTAAAAATCATTTAGTCCTACTCTTTTTGTTTTATTAATGGAGAAATTGAGGCCCAAAGAAGGGAAAAATCATGCCCACAGCAAGTGGCAGAACTGAAAATTGAAAACAGGCCTCTGGGCCACAAATCCAATATTGTTTCCACTACACTAGAGGTGTCAAACTTGCTGCACAAAACTTCAACATAGATAATGCTAATTTGTGGTTTTCTAAGTTTAGGCATAGCCTTCAGAGAGGGATCTGTTTCTTTTTGAGTTTGACCCCATTACCATTCCATCAACCTCAGATTTGGCTACTGGGGTCTAGTTAAGGTAGGATCCCTCCCAGGCTCTGTGGGAGTCTTCCATCTCTACTAGACTGAGCTCCCAGGCCAAGGAATGCCTTCCCTATCTCTCACTGAAGCTTGCCCAGAGCTCTGGAATAATCTGTTTCCATTAAAAACAGGTTGGCAGCAAAAAGGGTACTGAGGCATTCAATCAATCAATATTTCTTTCTTTTTTTTATAAAGCTTTTTATTTACAAAATATATGAGTGACCTTTCAACACTGACCTTTGCAAAAACTTTTTTTTACCAAGCTTTTCCCCTCCTTCCCCCACCCCCACCCCTAGATGACAAGTAATCTAATACATTCTAAATAGGATAAATTATATGACAAATACAATACATGTATACATATCTATACAGTTATCTTATTGCACAAGAAACATCAGATCTAGAAAGAGAAGAAGAAAAAACAACCTAAGAAGGAAAACAAAATGCATGGAAATATTCACAGAAAGCATTAAAATGCTGTGTTGTGGTTCACACTCAGTTCCCACAGGCCACTCTCTGGATGTATATGACTATCTTCATCGCTGAACAATAGGAACTGGTTTGAATCACATCATTGTTGAAGAGAACCATGTCCATCAAAATTGATCATCGTATAGTCTTGTTGCTGTGTATAATGTTCTCCTGGTTCTGCTGATTTCACTCAGCATCAGTTCATGCAAGTCTCTCCAGGCCTCTCTGAAATCGTCCTGCTGGTCGTTTCTTACAGAGCAATAATATTCCATAACATTCATATACCATAATTTATTCAGCCATTCTCCAATTGATGGGCATCCTTTCAATTTCCAGTTTCTTGCCACTACAAAAAGGGCTTCCACAAACATTTTTGCACATGTGGGTCCCTTTTCCTCCTTTAAACTCTCTTTGGGATATAGGCCCAATAGAAACACTGCTGGGTCAAAAGGTATGCACAGTTCAATCAATCAATATTTCTTAAATGCCCACTATGTGCCAGGCAAAAGATAGTCAAGGAGCTTACAATTTAAAGGGAGAGATTCTATGCAAACAGAGAGAAAGCAAGTTATTTATGGGATATATAGGAAATAATTAACAGAGACAAAGCACTAGAGTTGAAGGGGTTGGGAGAGTCTTTTTATAAAAAATGGAATTTTAGCCTGGATTTTAAGCAAAAACTGTATTAATAGAGACAAGGCACTGGAGTTCAGGGGCTTAAAAAATGGGATTTTGACTGGGACTTAAAGCAAAGAGTGTGACATTCATTCCAAGTAAGAATTCTAAGACTGGAGTCAGAAAAACTCAATTCAAATATAGCTTCCAACATTTATTAGCTATATAACCAACCTCCCTGAGCTTCAGTTTCCTCCTCTGTAGACTGAGGATATCAGTATCTATATACCTACCTCTCAGAAATTTTTGTGAGTACCATAAGTGATAATTAGTAGATAAAACATTTTGCAAATTTTAAAATGCCATGTAAAAAGATCAGTTATTATTAGAAAGAGTCCTGATCTGATGTTCAGAAGACTTGCGTCCAAATCCTGGTGATGCCATTAACTTGCTGTGTGACCTTTGGCAAATCATTATACTTCTCTGGGGTGTTCAGGGAAGGCTAGCACGCCTGGTGTGAGGGCTTGCTGAGCCCTTTTCAGGGCTATTCATCCACTTTTGGTGTCCACCCATCACCCAACTCTTATCAGTGACTTCGGGAAGCTATAGGATGCAAAACAGCCACATCCTGGTAAAACTGTCTCAACAGACGGGCTAAGAGGTTGAGAATAACAGACAGATCTGAAATCCATTGGAAAGTTAGGGGGATGTGAAAACTTCCCTGGTAGAATGCACCAAGGAGAATGATTTGTTCCAATGACCATGAGAGCAACTGAAACTGGCGCTGTGGAGTGCTTAGAGCTTGGTCAATCATGGAAGATGCCAGATCATTTACTGCAACCAGAGCCAGTCATCTTGACTTTTGTCCTGCCACTTGTCTTTGATGATTTTGTCTCACTCAGCCATGATAAAGGAGAGCATCGAGCAATCAAGCAAGTTAAGACAGTATCCTGTGACGTCATTGGTCCCCTTCAAAATAAAATACAAAAAATATATACTTCTTTGGACTCTGAATCTTCCCTGTAAAATTGTGGGGTCAAATTAGATAATTTCTAGAGTCCCTAGGATTTAAATGTAAAAGGAATTGTAGAGATCACTTAGTTTATTCCTCACATTTTACAGTGAAAGAAACTGAGAATCAAACAGATTGAGTGGCTTGGGGGGGGCTATATAAATCATAGCAGAGGCAGGATTAAAATCCAGGAATTTTGACTCTAAATCTAGATGTCCTTTACATTCTATGTTGTAAGATCTAAGATTCCTTCCAATTCTAACATTCAATGTTTTAATATTCTTTATTCTATTTTGTTTTACAATTCCTTCCAGGGCTAGCATTCTATGTTCTATGTTGTAACAATCTATCTTTTAATATTTTGTTTTAGTTTCATTTACTTGAAGGTTCAGCTCATGTTATTGGCTGATTGAGCCATTCATTGATTCACCTGGAGAGAAACAAAGAAACAATGTATAAGGAGCATCAGGAGTCTGAATACTGGGCTGGAATCAGCTGGCTTTCCAGATCATTCCCTTCCTTTTGGAGAGAAGCAGTGAGATACAAGTCAAAAAGGACCTGTGGACCAAGATTGGATAGGCCTGGGGACACAGGTGTGGGGGGGAAAAAAGGGGAGGATCCTGCCCACAGGTCACTTTCTCTTATGGGGAACAAGACAGGGTTTCTGTAGAAGGCCAAACTCCTCTTCCTGGGACCTGGGACCACCCTGTTCCTCCTCTCTCTCCATGGCCTTCTGGACTGTGAAAGCAGAGAAGAGGAGGAGCCAACAGGTGCTAAATATCCAACCTTAGCCACAGGTGCACTCCATCCTTCCTGGTCCCTACATGAGCATCTGTGTATGCACCATTGCCTGCATTGTCTCCCCCTCCTATCTTGCAAGGCTTAAAGCTGGGAGAGATCTTAGAATTGTCTGGTCCAACTTGTCCTTTGTATAGATGGGAGAGTAGTTGTAACTTGCACAAGGTTAATATACATTATAAGTAACAAAGCTGAAATAGAACCCAGGGCTTCCGATTCTGGGTTTGTATTGTACCATGCCATGCTAACTTTGCAATGCATAGAGCTGACAGCAGTACTCCTCTGCTCAGAAACTTTTAACAACTTCTCGATGCTGTTGTGGAGTTAGTTCAGTCATGTCCAACTCTTTGTGACCCCATTTGGGGTTTTCTTGGCAGATGCTGGAGTGATTTGCCATTTCTTTCTCCAGCTCATTTTTATAGATGAGGAAATTAAGGCAAACAAAGTTAATGGCACCACCTAGTTGCCCTAGAGGCCTGGCAAATGAAATATGAACTTCTTAGCTTGGCATTCAAAGCTCTTTAAATCTGACTTCAACCTATTTTTAGCTTAATTCCTTCTCTCTCTCTCTCTGTCTCTGTCTCTCTATCTTTCTGTGTCTCTGTCTCTGTCTTTCTCACATACACACTTTATTTTCCATTTAAACAAGCTGTTTTTAAATATATACACCTCAATATCTTGATTTGTAAGAAGAGGGGCTTGCACTATGGATTCCAAGGTGCCTTCCAGCACACCATCCATGTCCTTCCCATCCCTTTGCTTATAATCTCTTCCATGCCTAGAATGGTTTCTTCAGACACCACTGTCTGGTGACAATCTATTCCTTTCTTCAAGGCTCAGCTAAATGGCTCCTTCTACCCAAAGTCTTCCCTGATCACCCATCCTTAGCTTGCCTCCAGCTATAAGTAATCTTACTTTTCTCCAGGTTCTCATACCTTTATTTGACCCTATCCTACACACTTATAGGCTAATTTATATCATAACAGTCCTATCAATTCAATCCAACAAACATTTGATAAGCATCTTTTATGTATCATACACAAAATGCTGTGCAAGTGCTTTCCAGAGATTAAAAAAATGATACAGTCCCTGCCTTCAACGAGCTTATACTCCACCAGGGGCCATATGGCTAAGTGCCAGATAAGTATAATATGAGGAAAAATATAATGGAAGAATAGGAGAAAAACAGATAAAACGAATAAGTTGTTTAAATGGAAAATAAAGTGTGTGTGTGTGTGTGTGTGTGTGAAAAATACACACATGCAGACACACAGAGACAGAGATAGAAAGAGAGAGAGAGAAGAGAGAGAGTGAAAGAGAGTGAAAGAGAGAGAGAGAGAGAGAGAGAGAGAGAGAGAGAGAGAGAGAGAGAGAGAGAGAGAGAGAGAGAGAGAGAAAGGGAGGGAGGGAGGGAGGGAGAGAGGGGGGGGAAGAGAGAGAGAGAGAGGGAGGGAGGGAAGGAGAGAGAGAGGGAGAGGGAGAGAGAGAGGGAGAGAGGGAGAGAGATTAAGATTTTAAATCTTAAATTAAATAGCTTTAAATGCCAAGCTATTGAGTGTGGGTGAAAGTAACTAGGGAAGATATCATGGGGCAGGTGGTATCTGAACCAGGTCTTAAATGAAGAGAAGGATTTTGACAGGAAATGATACAAGAAGAATCCATTTTGAGTACTTTATATGTGATGCTATAAGTAAAGAAAGGGTTCTAGGGTGGGATGAAACCACAGAAATGAGAATAGTATGTTTGATTGCAACACAGAGTGCATCAGTCTGTGTAGGACAGGACAGGATGTCAGAAGAGCTAATTGGTTCAGTTTGCTATTTCCTCATGCCCCCCTCCTCTCTCAGTCCTTGGGATTATAGGATCACAGTATTTGGAAATGCAATGATATTTAGTGTCTAATACCTTCATTCTATGAAGGGGAAACAAGACTCAGTAGAATATAAATTCTTTTTGTTTTGTCTTTCTATTCCCAGCATCTGGTAGCAGTGTCTTGTACAGAGTAAACAATTAATAAATTGTGGGTAGCAACTGGCACAATGAATAAAGTGCTGGTCCTGGAATCAGCAAGATTTCATCTTCCTGAGTTCAAATCTAGTCTCAGATACCGACTAGCTGTGTAACTCTGAGCAAGTCACTTAATTTTGTTTGCTTCAGTTTCCTCATCTATAAAACTGAGCTGGAGAAGGAAATAGCAAACCATATCAATTTCTTTTCCAAGAAAACCCTGAACAGGATCAGGAAGAGAATGAACAACAACAACAATTAACAATGTGCTGGTAGAATTGAATTGAATTAAGTTATTTGCCATGTCAAGACCAATTTGCCATGTGGTCTCATGCCACATGAGACTGAGTTAAAGCAAAGGATTTTTATCTGGGAGAAGGGAAGGATGGTTGGGATGAGGAGGGGAACCTGACCTGACAGCTATCTTCAAATATTCAAAAAGCTGTCACTTGCCAGAGGGATTAGCTTTGTTCTGTTTAATCCCAGAGGACAGAACTAGGAGAAATCAATATAAATTGCATACAGTCATATTAGGTAAAAAGAGGCTTGCTGTCAGAAAGAACCTGTTAGCCATTAGATCTGCCCCCAAATAAAACTGGTGACCTCCGGAAGTAGCTTGCGCCCCTCAGTGGAAGCCTTCAAACAAAAGCTGGTTGGTTATTTGTATATGTTTCCAAGGCATCTTTCTTCAGGTATGGGTGTGACTACAAGATCTCTCACTCTCTGAGGTTCCTTTCAACTCTCACATTTTGTCATTTTGCTCACTGAGGAAGGAAGAAAAGCTAGAATTTAAACCCTCATTCTCTGACTCCAAATCCAGCATTTTTTCTATTCTTTATAACCCCTGGCAAGTCATTTAACACCTTCCCCCATCCCAGTTTCTCTTCTGAAAAATGAAGATAGCATTTGTACCTCACAGGAATGTTGGGAAGACATTGCTTTGTAAACCATGACATGTTATAGAAACGTGAGCTGTTTTTATTATGACTTAGCAATAAGTTCCCTGAGGGAAGGGCTATGTTGTTTGAGTACACTTACTGCTAAGTATAGAGCCCCGAATATTAAAAAAATGGATATCTTTTGAATCTAATGAATACAGATATCCAATTATCTCCATAGAGAGGATTTACAGAGGTAAGGATGCCCATGGACAATGATACATATTCATATATACACATAGAGTCACAGACTCAGGCACACCAAAAGCATACAGATATCATCATAGAGATTTCATCTTTCTTTATCTTTGCACTTGTCACCTTCCCCTTTCAAGCTGAGCATAAAACCTACAACATAATCAATATTTAATATTTTCTGAATAAATGAATGTACAGACACACATGTATGCACTCCCACACACTGAGAGCTATTTTAAGGCTCCTTCTAGCTAACCTTTCCTTGCACATACATGTAGGTACAGAGATGTACACAAATATACGTGGGCAGGCACAAAGCATACACTTCCATCCTTGTAATTCAATAGAAATGATAGAATTATGTCACAGTGAGTTGGGGTGACAGGTTGAGTCTGTGGTAACCTAAAACTTACAATAAAAGGAGCTTCTCTTTTAACTGCA
This sequence comes from Myrmecobius fasciatus, assembly GCA_023553655.1. NCBI lineage: Eukaryota > Metazoa > Chordata > Mammalia > Dasyuromorphia > Myrmecobiidae > Myrmecobius > Myrmecobius fasciatus. The sequence continues at coordinate 13,900 of JAJPUD010021697.1, read as the reverse complement.
TATGACAAAGCCTTCCTATCTAGTAGCCTAATCTCCCCATCCATGATTCTAACTTTCCAGATTGGGAAGTGATTTTCCTTCCTTTAGTGACTGGCTGAGGCCCTCCTGGTATGGTACCACCTCCTTCTCTGAGGGGAGTCCAAGGGTTTAGCCCCCTCCCCCCAAAACTCCCCAGTGAAGAGAGCTCCATAATATTCCCTCCAGGAAAACCCAGTCTGTGGTAGGCCTGAATCAGCCGGGGGCAAGGAAAGCACAGTGAGGTTGGCCCCTGAGATGGTGGGCTCAAAGACCCCTGGGACCTTGGGATCCCAAACCACCCACTGGGGCCCAAAGTCCGCCTAAGTTCCCCCACCAACTTTCTACCACCGCCCGCACAAAAGAAACTTTGTGGTAGATTTTTTTTTTTTTTTTGGTCAAAGATGTTCCCTCTCGGGAAAATGATTGGCAAGTTGAAGAGCCGAGAAACAAAATTGTTTATACACTAATGAATAGAGGCCTGATTGCAAGATCCTGTTTGGAAAATTATAGTGCTGCATTGAAGCGGTACAATTACAGGCCCAAAGTTGCATATTCATTTCATCTCCTTTGCATAGAGATGAACAGGCAAGCCCAACACAGACTCTAAATTAAAACGAACACCAAATTTAGTCACAGGTTACAAACTGCACTGCATTGTTTGACGGATAGAGATCTTTACCACCTGCGTCCAGCCTGATTACCAGACATCCAAGGGGAAGAAAAGAAAAGTTGTTTTTTTTCCCCCTCTCCTGAACAGTCAGCATGACAAACATGTAAAAATGCTAACTGCTTCTCCCTTCCCCCCTCCCTAGCCCCCCTACTGCCAGGCTTCTCCAGGCCCCTGATTCCACACTGGCACCAGGACCCAGGCCCTGTGGGTGAGGGGCAACAGGAGCTGGCCCCAGATGGTGGAGGCTCTGGGACACCAGGATGAGCTTGGACTTAGCATCCTAGGAGCTTAGAGATGGAAAGACCCTTAGAAAATAAAATGTTTGAATTCAACTCAACGGGGGGACTTTCAAATATAACGTGCTAGAATTTAATTCAACAAAGGGGCCTTGGAACATAGACTCCTAGAGCTAGGAAGGATCTTGGAACACAATGTAGGAGCTAGAAGGGATCTTAGGACATAAGTGAGGGGAAGTGAGGACTCACTTAGGATCAATTAAGCAAGTATTTATTAAGCACTGACTCTTCTCTGTTTTAAGCCCATGGGATATAAAGACCCAAATGAAACTGTTCTTGGCCTAGAGCTTTTATTCTAATAGCACAGAACAGTGGTTCAAACTCAATTAGAAATGAGGACCATTAAACCAGACATAAAGATCACTGTGGGCTGCATATTGATTTAGAAAACCACATATGAACATATCTGTGTTCCACTGTGTTTTCATTTATTTTGTTATTTCCCAGTTACATTTTAATTTTTGGTTCTGTGGCACTTGGGAGTGTCGTGGGCCACATGCCTGACACCTCTGGCACAGACAACCTGTACATACAGAAGGATATACAAGACATATACACAGTGACCTTGGAGAGAAAGGCACCAGCAGCTGCAGGTATCAGGAAAAGTCTCCTGAAGACAGTTGCACCTGAGTGAAGTTTTGAAAGAAACCAGGGATCCCAAGCCGGGAAGAGGGACGGCATTGTAGGCACAGGGTAAGCCAATGCAAAGGCATCCAGGTGGGGAATGGAGCACTGAGGTGAGGATCAGCAGGGAGGCCATCACGGTTTGATGGCAGATGCATGGAAGTGACCAGGGTGGGAAAGGCTTTAAAGCCCCAACAGGGGACTTTCTGCTTGATATTTGAGATTAGAGACATTGGAGGCTTTCAAGTTCAGAAATGACCTGGTCAGACCTGAGCTTTAGGAAAATCACTGTAATGATGGATGGCAAACGGACTGGACTAAGTAGTGGTGGGGCTGGAGCTTGGACACAGATTTCTTGGTTCCCTGTCTTGGGCTCTTTCCATGTGACCATCCACTTAATTCCATAGACAAAGGTGAATCCCTGAATATTAGGATCCTAATAGTTGATGTTTATAGTTGGCCTAAACCTTTTCACAACAATTATCATATGATCTTTGTAACAACAATCGTTATTCCCATTTCACAGATAAAGAAACTGAGGTTTAGAAGGGGTAAAAAGCAAATTGCAGAGCCAGATGTTGAAATCTACTTCCCTGAGTTCTAGCCCTATGCTAGACTCTTGTTCAGAGTCCTGGACTCTTATTCAGTCTCTTTCTTGCTTACCTTCACCCAGAGCAACCCCATCCATGTGCGGTAGGAGAGAAAGGCTTCTTTTGGACCAGAATAAATGACTGTGTGCATGTGGTGGGGTAAGAAGGAGCTATTCTGAGGACAATGGGGGAGTCATTAAACTTGGGAGAAAATGATGTCAGAGGCCTTAAAGGGGAGGAAGAAGGAGGAGAATGGGGTCTTGGAGGAAGGGAAGGAATACTGAGGTCTGCCTGGGAAGGAGACGCGGTGGAGTGGAGACTTAGAGAATCCACTCACATGGCCACAAGTACAACTATATAAACATATGCTCTTAAATATAAGAACCATATAAAAAGATACTACCTTAGATACAGACACATACTATCTACATGTCCTTCTTATGATGACATCTCTCTCTCTATACCTAACACATACACATATAACAATAATACACTGATACATGCATTCACATATGCATATTCATATTTCCTTTCTCCACATTTATATACATGTGCATCTATTCCCCCCGCACAATTCAAGTGACAAGCATTTATTGAGCACCTATTATTTTCAAGGCATTATGATAGGTGCTAGGGATAAAAAATAAAAAGTCCCCGCTCTTGAAAAGTTTACATTGTTACATATACTCATATACATATATACATAAACTTACATAAACACATATATGGTCCCTTCTAGCTCTAAATAATTATATAATTCCCTATATTCACAGCTTTTTCCCTTTCTGGCCTTTGGCCAGACTAAAGGATAAGGAGGCTAGGCTAAAAAACCCTCCTTTGTGGGGAAGTCTTTATTCCCCTCTTCTTTCTCCTATCTCTTGGGCTTTCCTTTGTAATTTGTAAAGCCTTTCAAAGGAATCAGGAAACCTGGGTTCTTCCCCCAACTCTGCCAGTAATGTTTTGTGTGACTTTGGGTAGGTCTCCCCTCTCTGAGCCTCAGTTTCCAATCTGTACATTTGGAAGAGGGTACATGAGTTGATTTTGACAGTTTCTTTCTCTCAAACCTGATAGTTTGTTCTGAATTCTACCGTCCCCAATATTCTGTAATTCCAGGTGACTGCTTTAGGGCAGGGGATCTGGATTAAGAGAGATTGAATGGATTTGGGGAAATGGGCTGGGAACTCCCTGCCCTGGACAAGATGTGGCAGAAACTCCCCGGCGGGGAGCCAGCTTCTTGGCCCCTCCATCCCTCAAAGAAAGGAGAGCAGTAATCCCCAATCCAAAGCCAGGCTCACTTGCTTGGCTTTAGGAGCAGCCGTGACTTTGATAGCAGTGCCCCCTGGTGTTCGCTCCTAGTGCGGCAGAAGGCTGCCTTCACGGCTTGCCGGACCCTTTTGGTTTCCGGGGAGACCCCTCCTCAGCCCCCGGTACAGGCTGGACACCTTCTTAGGGCTTCCTTTCAAGGGCTCTGAGTTTGGCCCCTCAGCCCCTCGTGGAGAGTTATTTCCTCCGTGGCAATGGAGATAGACTGGACAAAGTATTGGAAGAGAACCCTCAGCCCTTCTGGGGCAGTGACTTGGGCTCCATCACACAGCCCTGATTGTGCAAGGTAGCAAGGTGCGGTGGGAAGGAAGCTCGATTTTAAGCCGTATCCGGGGCTAATGGCAGCCCTGCTAATTACTGGGCAAGCCTCTGAACTGGAGCATAAATGTCTGCACTCCCTGTCCCGGGGCCAGATATTGCCTGCAACCCAAGGAAGCTGGAGAAGTCGCTTAGACGTGCTGGGGTTCAGCGGCCACGCGGGGCCCGGACTGTTTCCTAAGACTCCTTGCAGCTCTGACCTCCTGTGTTCCCCGGGAAGTGCCAGCTCTGGGCTGCCAGGATTCTGCAGTGCTAAGTCCCCAGAGGCATGATTTACTGACGCTTTCCTTAGTGAACCGAATCTCAGAACAGAGCGGGACGCTCAGAGATCACCCTGGGGCAGCCGCCTCAGCCACGACTGTTACTTTGCCAGTGGGGCCTTTGCTTCCCCATTCTAGCACGGATCCCCTACCAGCGGCCCTCCCTTGAGCCACTCCATTTCACAACCCAAGCCCTGTTTGACCTTTCTGGGTTCGGTGCTGGCCGTTTCCTCCCTGCCCCTCCCATCCCACCCACTCAGACTGGGGCAGGATGGGAGAGCAGAAGAGCCCCAAGACTGGCCTCTGAGTGCCCTGGGGCCACGGGAAATCATTTAAATTTCTCCAGCTCAAGGTCTATAATCTGCAGGGTGGAGATAATAACACCTCATCTCCTCCTCATGAAAAAAAAAAAAACACTCTGCCCTTTCCTTATGCTCCAGGCCAGGCTCTCCCTTCTACCTCTCCAAAACACTTAGTCCTTCACCTTCACAGCTCCCACCCTAGCTGAGGCCCTCTGACCGCTTGCTGGCCTCCATTATTAACAATAGCATAACTGGTCTCCTGCTTCCACAGCCTCTTCTCTCTCTGGCTCCTCCTCCTGAGGAGGTACCAAAATCATCTTCCTAAAGCATGAGTCTGTCTGTGTTATTCCCTTATGGAAAAAACCTCCAATATTTCCCCATTTTCTAGAGAATGAAATGCAAACTTCTCAGCTTCCAACTTCCCTCTTCTGACTTTAGACCATTTCACTGACACATTTCCTATTCCTTCCTTTTTATACACTCAGTGTTCCACCTCCACTGGCTTCTACTTGCTGTTTCCCAAACTCAGAATTCCAATCCTTAGGCCTTTGTTCTGGCTGTCTCAGAGGCCTGGATGCCTTGCCTCCCCAATTCTGCTTCAGAGAATCCTTGGTTTCCTGCAAGGTTCACCTTAGTTACCACCTCCTTTCAGAAATTCTAAATCTCTCTAATTATGCTACTTTCCCTCCTCAAATTATTTTCTAGTAGTTTTTATGTATTATCTTCCTCAGTAGAATGTAAGCCACTTGAGGTCAGAGGAAGTTTAATTTTTGTCTTTGTTCTCTCCAGGGCTTAATAGTAATAGCCTTGTAAATAGCAAGTATTTAATAAATGCTTATTACCATTATCTTCCGAGGGATGAACTCTTTATGCTCATCTAACTAATGGAAAGGCAGGCTATAGGAGTCTGGCTACACTTGAGTATTAGTATAAGGGTCTTCTAGAAACTATTAAAATTGCTTATTTGGTATTCTTATTTTTAGTTACATTAACTTGTATACTCACAGTACTTTGTTTTATACCTCTCTAATGCAAGTTACTGTAATAGTGGATATTAGAGGATATCTGTTTATATATTATCCCTTCCTAGTAGACTACATTACAAGGTGAATCAGGGTTCGTTTTTATCTAACTTGGTATAGCTCTCTGTACACTGTCATTGCTTAATAAATGTTTGTTGAATGAAATGAAATAATAAAGTTGTACAATACAGGACAACTAATAGAGAATTAAGGGTTCGGTTTGGTACAGTGGAAGGTGAATTGGATTCAGGGTCCGGCAACCTAAGTTTGAAGCTCAATTCCACCATTTACCATAACCTTGGGCAAGGTACTTCCTATCTTTGAGTCTCAGTTCTTTCATTTGTAAAATGAGGGGCTTAGAATTAATGAGCTTTAAGGCCCCTTAAATCTTTCAACTCTAAATTTATGATCCTGTGTGTGTGAGAGAATATGTAATAGCTGGCATTTCTCTAGCATGTCACAGTTTAATTATCTCGCTTCATCCTTGCAAGGGCCCTGGTAGGAAAAGTAAATATCATTATCCTATTTTACAGATGAATGAATAAAGACATGCAGAGAAGGGACTTGCCCAAAATTTCTAAAGGTACTAAGAAGATATTAAGTCATAATTCATAGGATCATTATTGGATTGAGGGCTAGAAGATCATCTAATCCAAACCCTCACTTTACAGAAAAAGAAATTAAACCCAACAGAGGTTAAGTACTATGCTCAAGGTCACACAGTGAGTAGGAGAAATGGTATTTGGATCCAAATTTCTTGATCCAAATTTGGTGACCTCTTCAAAAAGCTAAAGAAAAAAAAAGTTTTTTCCCCATTTCTGATCTTCCAGAAAGTCAAGGTTAATTTCCCTAGGTCTCCTCAGATGTAGCATATTTTGAGATAAAGGATGCTGGGATGGAGGACAAGGACCAATTAGAGGCAATGATAGAATTCAGCCATGAGACCTTGCCTCCATTCTGGGGGCCACAGTACAAGAGCTCTAGATTGGGAAGAGTATTATTATGGCAATCCCTCAGGTGACCACGAGGTGGCAGTATGAGACAAGGCCATTTGGGCTTACTGAGTTTGACCAACCAACCAATCTAGTATTCTTCCTTGGTTTTGGCTCATAGCCGTCCTTTCCCCTCCAAACTTCTGAATCCTGCAGCAACATGTCCTGAGTCAGGGTTCTGATTCTGACTGTCATTGATCTGTTGTGTGGCCTTGAGCAACAGGACAGGAATTTTTGTTAGAGCATAAAATGTGTTATAAAAACAATTACTGTCCTGTTTCTCTGCTAGGGCTCTTATTAAGAACAGATGAGATGCTGTGGTTCAAAACACGTTATAAGAATAAAGTGTCATATTATTATATGAATTATTATAATGAATTATTACCCATTACTCTTGTGGCAGGGGTTCTTGCATCTCAGATCCCTTTGGTAGTCTGGTGAAACCTATGGCTCTCTCCTTAAAATAAGGTTTTTAAATGAATAAAACAAATACATAGGATTACTAAGGAAGTAACTTTTGTTGAAATAAAGCTATCAAAATATTTTTAAAATTCACAGATGCCTGATTAAGAACTTCTCTCCTTTTCTGAGTTAGGAACACTTTAAATCAATCCATGAGCATTTATTAAGAGCTTACTAAACACTAGGCTCTGTGCTATGCATTGGAGATACAGAGAAAAACCAAGAGTTTATGCTCTCAGGAAGAGGATTATTACCCCCAAAGCCCAGAGCTTATCAGGGGATCTAATGACTGACAGAATTTGCACCTATATCTTTTGACTTCAAGACTTATGCTCTTCCCACTACAAGACAATATACAGACATGTATGATTGTTAATTATATATATGTGAGGTTTGGAAGGTCCAGAATAACAGGGCCAGCATTAGAACCTAGGATTCAAAACACATCTTCTAATTTCAGATTCATTGTGTACATCCCTTCACCTGTGTAACAGATAAAGGAATCAAGAAATCAAAATTCTGGCCAGCTAGATGGCACAGTGGAGATAGAGCACCAGCCCTGAAGTCAGGAAGACCTGAGTTCAAATCTGGTCTCAGACACTTAACACTTCCTAGCTGGGTGACCCTGGGCAAGTCACTTAATCCCAATTGCCTCAGCAAAAAAAAAAAAAAAAAAAAAAAAAAAGATCAAAATTCTTTGAACTTCCATAAAAGAAAGAAAGCATCATGAAATATGTTTGTTTTTCATTTTTTTCCTATTCCTAGATAAGTAACTATACATATATATATATATATATATATATATATAAAACCTTCTTATTTGTTGATTACTCTCTCATCCCTTTTTACTGGAGTCCCTTAAAATCACTTTGGAAATATACATTTCTCCTTAACTTCAACTTTTTCTTCTGCTTCTTCCATCATCTTGCATCAATAAAAACCTGGATCTCTCTGATATATCCTTTACCACCTTTTCCCAAGTCCTCTTCCCAAGTCACAATCATTGAACTAGGACTCAGACTCAGTACATTCATTTCTTCCCACTTCCAAGCCCATTCCATTTCCACTATCTTTTTATCTTTCCTCTTGAAAAGTTTATGCAATCTAATTCTGCCATACTCATTCTACATTCTTGCTCTTGATATC
>JAJPUD010021696.1:0-14710 GCA_023553655.1 Myrmecobius fasciatus | reverse complement strand
GTTCACTTCTTTTTTTCTATTTTTCTTTCTCTTGTGGTTTTTTCCCCTTTGTTCTGATTTTTCTCTCCCAACATGATTCATAAATATGTATTTAAAAAGTTACTATACATGTATAACCAGAAAAAATAAAATAATTAATAAAATACAGTCAGTGGTCAATAGAAGCAATCAGGTCAAGTATGAAAGTCTGGGAAGAGGCCGTCAGATGTGACAATCTTTTCAGGGCAATTTTAATAAAGTGTTAAGGAAAAAAGGCAGAGTATGAGAGGTTTAGAAGTTAATAAATAATAAAGAAATATAGAAAAAACTTTCCTTTTAAAAGTTTAACAGAAGATATTGGGATTGACAGGTCAATAATTTGAGCAGGTAATCAGATTGTTTTTTGATCCTTTTTAGGGAGGGGGAGAGAAAGGTGTGTCTGAGTATGTTGTCATCAATAAATGAGCATATTAAAGATTCTTCTATTACAAAAGAATATGAATAATCACCATTCTATTTGGAGGTTTAGGTTAGGTTCTCAGGATGATGAAAGAAAGGATTTATTCACCTTATAGGATAGGACTCAATGGCACCAATTACCTACAACCCATTTAAACATCTTCATCTTTTGAATTTTGTTCTCTATCAATTATCAACTTCTTTTTAGTAGAAAATATCAAATGAATTGATATCTGAAGTTATACTAAACCTATATAATGGCCTTGGAATTTTATCTCTAGATGATAAAAAACAATATAATTAGAACATAATAAAATTTCCCAAAGTTCATTTTTTCCTAGTTATTTCAAAAGATTTTGATTTATGTGTATGTGGAAAACTCATCCATGGGTACAGGGCACAATAATTCCAGGGGAAGTGGTGCAGTGGATAGCCTAAAGTCAGGAAGATCTGAATTCAAATTTGACCTTAGACACTTACTAGTTGTGTGACCATCAGTGAATTACTTAATCCTAAACCTTTGTGTTTCCTCAACTATAAAAATGAGGGGTCTGGGCTGCATAGCTTTTAATTCTAAACATATGAACTAATGATGCCTCAGATTTTAGTTCTAAATCTATGAACTTATGATCTTTTTTATGACTTCTTTTACACATACAAGGTGTTAATAAAAATTTATTAGAATCCAAAATAGTCAAAAGGTCTAATTATAAGAAAGATATAAACATAAGAGCAATTTCAATGTTCCTTTCTCAGTTTTGGATAAGTCCAATCCAACAGAAAGATAAACAACAGAGTGAATGACATTTGCTCCTTGGATGGCATTATAAAGTTTAAACTGGTCCCCATGATGATTTCCTCCCCACAAAAGATTTAAAATTGGAAGAGACCTCTAAGACTATTACCACTCCTTAATTTTATAGACAGGGAAAATTACTATCAGGAAAATCAAAGTGACATTTTTTTTTTTTTTACTACACAGTAGTAAACCAGAAAGGCAGCATTTGAATCCAACTCCTCTAAATCTAGAATCAGTATTCTTTCCACTGTACCACACTGTAGAGGTCCCTTTAGATTATGTCTAATAATCTCTAAGTTCCATTCGATTATAGTCATCTAACTATACTGAATCCTTTGAATAAGGACTTGAGTGAGATAACAGCCCCATGTTGGACAGTTTATTAAACAAAATAGCAGTGAATTTGTTCAATCATAGTTCCTATCCCAGCTCATTTTTTTTTTTTAGGCACATTTTTAACTACAATTCTTTACTCCAGTGCTGGCCATATTTATACCTTCTTTGGACCAAAGAACTTCTATGCATGGATATTTCCTAGTCCTATTCTTACCATTCAAAATTCTCTACTATTATAGCAATTAAGTAAAAACTGCATAGGAACTATAGTTGGTTTATATATCAGACATCACTGATGCTTTTAAATAGCTGTTATGTGACTAAGATATTTTTATCTTAAAGAATTTAAATATATTTTTCTAGTTACAATTAGTAAGAAAATAATTATGATTGTGGGTTTAAAAACTAGTTTTTATGTTAAAATATAGTAATAAAGATCCAAATGAAAATAAATGTATATGTATGTATATGTGCATATACACACAAATACATATGTGCAGAACCTTATGCCTCAGTGCCTTTGATTGTATTTAAATGATCTAATCTTCAAAAAGAAAAATTAGAGATACTATAGAATTAACAATAGAAAAAATAATAGGAAAATAGCAACTGTTATACTATCAAATGAGAAACCTAAATATCATCATACGCCAAATAAATGGAAGAAAAAGGGGAAAAAATAAACACTATAGTTTTTTTTTCTTTCTTCTTTTTCTTTTCTGAGCTAAAATGGAGGTAAGAGGGAAGCTGAAAAGAAGTCCTGCCCAAATCAAAGATATTAATGACAGATAAGACTAACTTTTGCATAGATAGGATATGTAATTTGATGAGGCATTGAGTAGAGAATACCCTCTGATAAGCAATGACCATTTCATGGAAGCTAGTGGAGTAACCTAACAGAAACAAAGAAAGGCAGGCAGAAACAGAAAATTTTCATACTGCATTATATACAAGTGATTGAAATATTTCTGCCTTAGTAAATACCACTTGTGAATGCAGTATAAAAAGGGATAGAAATGTGCACAGACACAAAGAAGTCTATATTACAAATATCAAAGATAAAGTTAGAATTGAGGATTAATTGGATTAATAACAATCAAAAGCAGAAAACGGTGTATATAGAAGAGCAAAGAATATTAGAATTTTAAACTCTGGCGAAGAATCATTTGACTCATTCCACTCACTTAAAATATGAAAAAAGGAACAACTAGTTGGTGTAGTGGATAGAGTATCAGCCCTGAAGTCAGGAGGACCTGAATTCAAATCTGATCTCAGTCACTTAACACTTCCTGGCTATGCGACCCTGGGCAAGTTACTTAACCCCAATTGCCTCAGCAAATAAATAAATAAATAAATAAAATTATGAAAATTTACCAAAATTTGCAAAGATAAGTAGCATTGTTGGGATTTTAACCAAGTTGTCCTGGTTTCATATGCCATACTACCTTGGGTGCTAAGATGTTTTATTTCTTTAAATCTTGCTCTTTCTCTTGTATTTAATTTCCCATTTATCTCTTATTGCTAGCAACGTTATTTGTATGACTGTTTTAGTAGTTAATTTTTTGCTGCCAAAGTATGGAACCACTAAATTACTTCTATGGAAAAGGCATTTTTAATATGGAAGTAATTATATTAATATTGATCTTTGAACTCTTCAGCTTCTTATACCTAAGCATTAGGCAAAAGTTACTTACTATAAAGGAAGCCATATTTCACAAGGAATTAAATGCACTGATTCTCAGGAAGAAGTAGTATATCTTGGATTCATGTTTATCAAATGACCAACAAGATAGAGGACTTGACCCTTTCCCTAATTCTCATAACCTTTTAAAACTTTTCAAAATAAAAATAATATACTAGGGTTAAATTAACTGAATCTGCTTTCACATAAAATATCAAGAATTCTAATGAGATTATCAACATGATAAATTAATAGCAGGAAAGACAAAGCCGAAAGGCAAAGGAACTTGGATTACAGCCAAGAATAACCTATCCAGCTAGAATGAGCATTATCCTCCAGGGAAGAAGATGGTCATTTAATGATATAGGTGAATTTCACCTATTTTTAATGAAAAGACCAGATCTGAACAAAAAATTCGACTTCCAAACACAGAACTCAAGAGAAGCATAAAAAGGTAAAAAGGAAAGGACTCATGAGAACTTTATTTCTACTATGGGGATACTTAAAGTTTGGGAGTATAATTAACTAGATATTACTTTGATAATATGAAAAAGAAAACTAAAGGGGGAAAGGTTATCATACTAGGAAAAAGAGGGAAAAGGTGGTAAAATAAGATTTTTTTTTTAAAAAAGGAGGTAAAAACAAAGTAATATCTCATGAAGAGGCAAAGAAAACCTAATGTAATTGAGGGAAAGAAGGGAGGGAGATGAGCATTGTGTAAATCTTACTCTCATCAGTTTGGGCTCTAAAAGTGTATATTAGATATTTGATTTCACAGAGAAACTTGTCTGTTGCTAGAGGAAGTGGGAGGGAAAGGAGGAAAAGAAAGGGATAAACTAATAGAAGGGAAAATAGAAGAATCAGGGGAAAGGAGTAAAAGTAAGACCCTTTGTTTCAAAAAATAAACTTTCCTTGTTTGAATGCTGCTTGTCTAGTGCTATCTATTGTATTATTGAAACAGTGTGAGTGTGGCAACTATTATAAGTGGGTTTTTCATCTCCAAAGTACTGGTGTCTTGACATTTACTAGAATACCTTAAAAATGTAAGATTCTGTTTAAAATACATTCAACAAAGTTTAAAGAGAAAGATGCTACAGAACAAGCTATCTCATTTTAGTTTCCTCATAAATAGCTAGAGATCTGATCATGTCAGTCCATATTTATGGTTTCCCCAATCTTCTTCTAGCCCACATTTTTCACCATTTCTTACATTCCTCCTAACTGTTTTTCCTGCCTCAATGTATTTCCACTAACTAACCCCCGTGCATGGAAAGCACTCCCAATTCTTCTCAGAATCTTCTTCAAGGCTCAGGATATTTACTGATTTCATTCTCCCATAATTAGAGCTTTTTTGCCCTTTTAAAATTATTATATATTTATTCATTTGTATACATCATATATTTACTGAAAATAAGTTCCTTGTGGATAATCTATTTTTGCCTTTGTTATCACCAACACCCAGTACATGCACATATTTTTTTATTAAATATATACGTACACAATACATATATATTCTCTACTCCTTACTTCCCCTCCCAATAAATGAAAAAAAAACCTGGGTAAAAATAGGCACAATTAACAAATTCTCACATTGGGCAAGCTCAAAATTTGTCTCAGTCGGTACTCTGAGTCCCTAACCTCTCTGTTACAAGGTGGATTAGTTGTTTCATCTTGAATCCCCTGGAACTGTGTTTAGTTGCGTTAATCATAATTGTTAAATCTTTAAAAGTTATTTATCTTTCAGCATTATTTTTATTGTGCATATTTTTTGTTGCAATTATTTTAACAAAATCAAGGATCCTGTAGATATTCTAGTACCTGGACATCTTGAGTTAAAGTAAAGCCAAAGTGTTATTGTACCAATGTTGCAAATTATGAATTTTACGTGTTTCCACTACACTGAATGGGATAATGGTAAGACTAGAATCTAATTGAGAAGTGGGAGTAGGATTAGAGAACACATTAGAATATATCATGACTTAAGTCTTAGATCTTATATTTTGCAGGACTGACTCATAAAAATATTGTCTTCTAATTTAGAGAACATCTTTAGTATTACCTATTACCATAATATTACACAAATTCAAATTCAAGTTTTCCATACACAGATATAACACACACCTACTATAACATTGATGATTAAATGTGGCCATACAAAAGTTAATGTTATGAACAAAAATAATAAAGCTATTTGATGAATCATATGTCTGTTGCTGAGGATTATCCTAGTCAAGTTTTCAGAGTCTCATTATCAGGTTGACTATAAGATAATTAATTCCTTTAACTAAAGACATTTTCAAAGATTACTTACTAAGTTAGAGAAAGGTTTCATTCTGTGTCAGTAAAAAATATTGACACTAAAAAAAACTATATATCCTTGAACTTCTAAAGTAATAAATACTGCTATCAAATACTTGTATCAATATCTATATACTGAAAGAACTACATGAAAGAATGGATAAGAGTTTATCTAAATTTGGTATGCTCCCCACATTCAAGCATGGGATCCTACTAAAAAAAAGAGACACATTTTTTAAAATTTAATTTTTAAAATGCTTCTAAATTTATCTTTCATTTAATTATTATATTATCCTTTTATGTTATGTTATCTGCATTTTATAGGTAAAAAAACAAGGCAGAGAATATTTACCTATTGTTACACAACTTTTTAATAACTAAAGCAAGTACTACATCGACTCAACCCTGGACAAGTAGGTAGGAGTCCTTGATTACAGGCCAGTTACCCTTTATAAGCCATAACTTTTGTACATTTCTTTCCTTATTCAGAAAATAAGGATAATAGACTGGATAATTCCTAAGATTTCCTACAGCTCTAAAAATCAATGGCCTGGGGACTAGGTGTTTCATTGGATCAGAAAGACTTGAATTCAAATGTGGCTTCAAATACTTACTAGGTGTATGACACTAAGCAGGTCATTTAGTCTTCCTCAGTCACAATATCTCATTTGTAATGTGGGGATAATAATACCATCTATGCGAGATTATTGTAATAATAATCATGTATAATAATAATAATTATTATTAATATACATTATTATTAGGATCAAATGAGACAACACCAGTAAAAACACATTGGAAGCTTCAGAATACTATCTAAATGATGGCTATTATGCTAAGCAGTTAGATAGTGCCATAGTGCATAGAGTACTTGGCCCAAAGTCAGGAAGATGGGTTTTCCTGAGTTTCAATCTGACCTCAGAGATTTACAAACTGTGTGACCCTGGTCAAGTCATTTAATCCTATTTGCCTTAGCTTTCTCATCTGTAAAATGAATTGAAGAAGGAAATGGCAAATTTCCTCCAGTATCTTTCCAAAGAAAACTACAAATGGAACCAAATTGTTAGACATGACTGAAATGATCAAACAACAATTATTATGCTATTATTGTCTCATGTATTGAAATTCTGAAACTGGTTTAATTTATGCTTCTAAAATTGACATATTTTAAAAATTAAAACAATCTATAATATTTTGTGCCAACTGTGAATTATAAAGTATATCCATTTAACAAGAATTAAAGATTATGATAATGAAAAAATCAGGTAAATACTTGTCATTGTACCTTGTTCCTGATTTGATAAAATCTCAGAAGCTAAATCTATATCTACTTAAGATCGCTTTCATTTTAAATGGGAAAAAATATCCTTCCCAAAGTATAAATTTGCCATTAATATATTTTTGGTTTCAAAGAACGAATATTTTCAGTAAAGCTAAAAAATACATAACTGATCAAGATAGTAAATTCAAAGAGAAAGTAATGATCTTAAATTCCAACTTTCTGCCAACCTTAATCTATCTGCAGAGTCATCCACATCTGTTCAATGTTTAGAAAGTATATCAAGAAGGTGAAAACTACTGGTTAGTAACAACAAATTTCACAGAATCCATTGATTTTGCAGACTGTCTTGCCACTTTCTATTTGAATCTTCTTCTAGTTTGGTCCTGAATGTGAAAACAACAGAAATCAGCTTCTTTTGCAAAACATGGTAGAAACATGTAGTTCTGACCTGAATGAAGAATAAAGGAAGCAAAGAAACAAATTTTGAAAGGATTAAGAAACTTCCTAAATAATATAGCAATGAATTGAGTTTTAGGAAATGTCTACACAGAACATAATTGTTAGAATATAAATGGTGGAAGGAAAACAGAAATATAATACTCATTAATAAGAATCATTTGTATAAGGCTTTTAGGGAGAGGGAAGGCAATAAGCAATTGTATAATCCTTATTATGTGCCAGGTGTTGTGTTAAGTGCTTTTATAAATATTATTTCATCTGAGACTTACAATAACCCCCTGGAGTAGGTGCCATTACCATCTCATCTCTTACATTTGAGGAAATTGAAGCAGAGGATTGAATGATTTGCCCAGGATCACATAGTGAATAATACTAATGACTAACATTTATATAGCACACAGCACATGCCAAGCACTGAACTAAATACTTTTAGACTATTATTATTATTTATATTTATTATTATCTCATTTCATTCTTATCCCCATTTTATGGAATGAAACTGAGACAGATAGTGGGTAAATGACTTGCTCAAGATCACAAAGCTAGTGTCTAAGACCAGCTTGAAACCTGTCTTACTGACTCCAAGCCTAACAATGTAAACCTGAGCTATAAACTGTCTCTAAAGTTTATAAGCTGCTTTTAAAACTGCTTTAAAGTTTTTTTTTTTAATTATATATATTGTCTCCTTACATTGTAATGCACAGGGCTTTAGTAAACAGCTATCAATATCAAATTGCTTCTTAAGAGCACTCCAGAATTTAAATAAATGTCCTGTTTGTTATTTTGGAAAATTCTGAAGTTATAAAACATTTGGTTCTTCAGAAGTCAACAAAAAATGATGATCTTTTAGCCTAGCAACCATTTGCTTCTGATTCCCAGAGATTAAGATACTTCTGGAATTGTTCCAGTGATTAGAATGATACTTTTCTGAGCAAGGCAGAAACTCTGAAAGGAAGCCAGACCTGAAAGCAGAATTTTCTATTTTTTAAGGACTCTGGAGGCACTTTGATATCCCAGAAGAATCTACTTCTCTGGATTATTCAATAAATCTACCCCAGATTGGCCTCAGGGGAAAAAAAAGATAAAGGGCATATTTAAATAAACTTGAATGGAAAAAAAAAAGGTGAGAATCCTAACTTTTTCCCTGTATGAGTCAATTTCTTTGAATGATTCTTTTACATGGTTATTTTATAGCCTACAAAAACCTGCTTGCACTACTATGCAGCATTTAAAAGAGAAATGATTTTCCATTGTTAGTAAGTTATTTTTTTTTAAGAAAATAAAGCTTTCATCTAAAACATATTTTCTACTCAATTCTGCTTTTTTTTTTTCTTTTGCTTCAGGCTCTTGGAAAGTGTTACAGATGTAAATTAAACTTTAATTAAATTAAACTAATAGTAGTTTTTAAACAGTTCTGCATTCATGACTTACAATTTTAATGATTACATAGCAAGGGTAGAGTGAACATGTTCTATGGGTTCACTTTAGTAGTAAAAGTCAAATTAAACTGAATTCTAATTAGGGTACAGGTTCCAGAGGAAAAGTCACAATTACTCATTCTTTGATACATGATCTTTTAGATTCATTTAATGACAAAACCTAGCAGGAAAACATGATGTCACTTTAAGGAATACAAAAACACAATGAAAAAAAAATTCACATTCAAACTGACAGTAGGTAAAAAGACAAAGTCCTATTTTTATAAAATACTGAACTCGATTTTTACTCTCCTTCTGAACACAAATAAATTAGGATATTTTCCACTTTCGAACATAACTTTTTCTTCTTTCAACTTTTATGAAACTTTACCTATATGGAGCATCTTGGTACTATTTTGTTTCTCCTAGCATTTATTTAGACCTTTACAATTTATAAAGCATTATGCAAAACTCAGGCCATCTGATCCTATTTGAAGGATCAACTCTGTGAAGTATATGGAATTATTAGCCCCATTTTACAGGTAAGGACTGTGAAGCTGAGTGAATTTATGTGACGTATCTGAAACTACAGAGCTAGTAATTGTCTAAGATAGGATTTGAATTTAGGCTTTCCTAATTCACAAGTTTGCACTCTATTCTATGTTACCAAACTGCTTAATCTCCCTGACCCCAAATACTCTAACCTTTCCATACCCCTCCACTACTACAATTTGAGATAAATTTGTTGTGTATATTTAATCTAACTACTTAAAGTATCACTGAAATGCTCCTATAATTTCCCTGAAAAACACCTTTTTAACAGCTACATTAAGTATTTTCTTAATCTTCTACTACATGTAGACAAGAAAGATATCATCCAAAGGAAATAAAATCTATTTTCCAAAATATAAGAGGACCACAAAGTATGGATAGATTGTTAGACTGAAAACACTCATGAAAAGACTATATAAATATAGAACAATAATCCTGAGTTCCTTTAAAATAACAGTATATATTAATGACATTAATATAACACAATATGTAATACAGCATATAATCCAGTATAATATATGACACAATATAATAATATATAACATAATGTTATATGCTATGATTATAATTTATAGCATGATAGAGGATAAGATATACTCAATGAATAAAAAGCATATCATAATTTTAAACAACACAATAAAATGATAATTTAATATATGTTTCTAAAACAAAAACAATCAAGTGATTTTTTTTAAAGATAAGAAACGGAGAAACACAGAATAACTGAAATTGTTCTTTTAAAGTCAGTCAAGTTGCTACCACAGAAAATGTAGAAATATCCTTTATCAAGTTAGAGAGAAGTACTTTCCTGTCACCCATTTTATGAAGGACACAGAGAAATGCTAGCAATAGAAGTTAGGCAATGCTTTTTACTGCTAACTGAACAAAAACGTGAACTATTGAAGTCCTTTAAGTTAAATGACAATAATGTGCAAGATAGAATCACAGATTATTTATTAGGATCAGGTATAAGGGGGGGGGCGGAGCCAAGATGGCCAACTGCAGACAGCGTCCTCTGTGAGCTCCTGAGACCCTCCCTCAGACCCAGACAAATTGAGCCTCTGAATTGGTTCTGGAGTGAGGGCGCCACCAAACACTTGGACTACAACGCACTTCTATCAAATATCTACTTTGAAAGAACTTCTGAGGTCAGTTTTAGACAGGCAGGGGATCGAGCAGCTCCCGGCACTCAGACGCCAGGGTGCAGCCGGGGTGCAAGTCCGGGGCTGGGACGGACCAGAAGATTGTAGGCTGCCAGGAAGTCCCTGGGAGACCCTTGGGCCACTTTGCTCTGCTTGCGGGCAGGTGCTTTGGCAGGTCTGCCTTTGATAAAGGGTGGATTGAGAGCAGCTGAAAGTGTGGTCCTAGTCCGGATCTAGCCAGATCAGCCCCAGACCGGAAGTCAACTCGGCAAACTGCCCCAGGGCAAATTGAAATCCCTGCTGCTGCTGCTGCTGCTGCCTCTGCTGCTGCTGAGGCTGCAGAATTCCCTGCTGGTGACTGACACCTCAGCTAATCATGAGCAAGAAGAAGAGAGCTCTCACCATAGACAGCTTTTACGGAGAGAAACTAGAGCAGTCCCCAGATCCTGAGATTCTGAAAACAATCCCAGATAAAGCCATAAAGGTGGACTTAAGCTGGTCTCCCTTTGAGAAGGCTTACCTGGAAGATTGCATAAAGAATCTCAAAAGAGAGCTACAAGAAGATTGGGGAAATAAATTGAGAGCAGTGCAAGAAGGAAACATCGCCCTGCAACAGAGATGTGAAAACTGGAAAATAAGTCTGGTGAATTGGAAAAAGTCGCCAACTCACTAGAAAATAAAAATAGTGAATTGGTAAAAGACAACAATTCACTGAAAAACAAAATTGGTGAATTGGAAAAAGACAACAATTCACTGAAAAACAAAATTGGTGAATTGGAAAAAATCACCAACTCACTAGAAAATAAAAATAGTGAATTGGAAAAAGACAACAATTCATTGAAAAATAAAATTGGCAAAATGGAAAAAGAATGCAATGAACCGAAAAATTCAATTGGCCAGTTACAAAAGGAGCTAAAACAGATAGCTGAAGGAAATAATACCTTAAAAATTAAAATTGAACAAATTGAAATGAATGACTCAATAAGACTTCAAGAATCAGTCAAACAAAAACAAAAAAAAATGAAAAAAAATAGAAGAAATTATGAAATATCTCCTAGGAAAAACAACTGACTTGGAAAACAGATCCAGGAGAGACAATCTAAGGATTATTGGACTCCCTGAAAGTCACAATGAAAAAAAGAATCTAGATGCTATCTTCCAGGAAATCATGAAAGAGAATTGCCCTGATGTTTTAGAATCAGAAGGCAAAGTTGGCATTGAAAGAATTCACCAATCACCTCCTGAAAGAGACCCCAAAATTAAAACCCCAAGGAATATCATGGCCAAATTTCACGACTATCGCACCAAGGAAAAGATATTACAAGCTGCTAGAAAAAAACAGTTCAAATACCGAGGAACTGTCATTATAATTACACAGGATCTGTCAGCTTCCACACTGAAAGATAGAAGGGCCTGGAATCAGATATTCCGAAAGGCAAAAGAACTTGGATTACAGCCAAGAATAAGCGATCCAGCTAGAATGAGCATCATCTTCCAGGGAAGAAGATGGTCATTCAATGATACAGGAGAATTTCACCTATTTCTAATGAAAATACCAGATCTGAACAAAAAATTTGACCTCCAAACACAGAACTCTAGAGAAGCGTAAAAAAGTAAAAAGGAAAGAACTCTCAAGAACTATATCTCTACTGGGGGTAACCTTAAAGAATGGGGGTATAATTTGATTTTACTTTGATAATAATCAAAAAGAAATTAGAGGTGGAAAGTATATCATACTGTAAAAAAAGGGGGGGAAGAGGAAAGGAGGTAAAATAAAATAAAAAAAAAAGGAGGTAAAATAAGGCAAAGTCTCATGAAGAGACATAGAAAATCTAATATAACTGAGGGAAAGAAGGGAGGGTGATGAGTATTGTGTAAATCTTACTCTCATTAGATGGGGCTCTAAAAGAGTATATCAGACACATTTGATTTAAGGGAAAAACTTGGCCCTCTGTATAGGGAAGTAGGAGGGAAAGGAGGAAAAGAAAGGGATAAATTAATAGAAGGATTAGGGGAAAGGTGTAAAAAAGAGGGAGGGTTCTAAAGGGGGGAGGACTGTTAGAGGGAGGTGGTCATCAAAAACAAAATACTGGGGAGGGGGGAAGGGAATAAGGGGAAAGAGAAGAGAAAAATATAACTTTGGGTAAACAAGATGGCAGTAAATATAGATATAGTCATTTTAACTGTGAATGTGAATGGGATGAACTCTCCCATAAAACGGAAATGGATAGCGGACTGCATTAAAAGCCAGAATCCTACAATAGGTTGTTTACAAGAAACACATCTAAAACATAGAGATACATACAGAGTGAAGGTAAAGGGCTGGAGCAGAATCTGTTATGTTTCAAGTGAACAAAAAAAAAGCAGGGGTAGCAATCCTTATCTCAGATCAAGTAAAAGCAAAAATAGATCTAATTAAAAGAGATAAGGAAGGAAACTATATTTTACTAAAGGGTACCATAGACAATGAAGTGGTATCAATACTAAACATATATGCACCAAGTGGTATAGCATTCAAATTCCTAGAGGAGAAACTAACAGAGATGCAAGGAGAAATAGACAGTACGACTATACTAGTGGGGGATCTCAACCTTGCTCTCTCAGAATTAGATAAATCAAACCACAAAATAAATAAGAAAGAAGTTAGGGAGATAAACAAAATGTTAGAAAAGTTAGGTATGACAGATCTCTGGAGGAAA
Organism: Myrmecobius fasciatus; assembly: GCA_023553655.1. Lineage (NCBI taxonomy): Eukaryota > Metazoa > Chordata > Mammalia > Dasyuromorphia > Myrmecobiidae > Myrmecobius > Myrmecobius fasciatus. Next base: position 1,606 of record JAJPUD010021696.1, on the reverse strand, counting down.
TTGAATGGTGATAGAAGGGAATATACTTTTTTCTCAGGGGTTCATGGAACTTATACGAAAATTGATCATGTGTAAGGGCATAAAAACCTCAAAATCAAATGCAGGAAAGCAGAAATAGTAAATGTATCCTTTTCAGATCATGATGCAATAAAACTCACATGTAATATAAGGCCAGGAGAAAATAGACCAAAAGTTAATTGGAAATTAAATAATCTAATCCTGAAGAATGAATGGGTGAAAGAGCAAATTATAGACACAATCGATAATTTCATCTAGGAGAATGACAATAAGGAGACAACATACCAAAATTTGTGGGATATGGCCAAAGCGGTTATAAGGGGTAACTTTATATCTCTAGATGCTTATTTGCATAAAATAGAGAAAGAGAAGATCAATGAATTAGGGTTACAATTAAAAAAACTAGAAAAAGAGCAAATTAAAAACCCTCAATTAAATACCAGATTGGAAATTCTGAAAATAAAAGGTGAGATTAATAAAATTGAAAATAAGAAAACTATTGAATTAATAAATAAAACTAAGAGTTGGTTTTATGAAAAAACCAACAAAATAGATAAGCCTTTAGTCAATTTGATCAGAAAAAGGAAAGAGGAAAATCAAATTGTTAGTCTCAAAAATGATAAGGGAGAACTTTCCTCCAATGAAGAGGAAATTAGAGTAATAATTAGGAGCTTCTTTGCCCAACTTTATGCCAATAAATTTGATAATCTAAATGAAATGGAGGAATATCTACAAAAATATAGATTGCCCAGGTTAACAGAAGAGGAAATAAATTATTTAAATAGCCCCATTTTAGAAAAAGAAATAGAACAAGCTATTAATCAATTCCCTAAGAAAAAATCTCCAGGGCCAGATGGTTTTACATGTGAATTCTACCAAACATTCAAAGAACAATTAATTCCAATACTATACAAACTATTTGAAAAAATAGGGACAGAAGGTATACTACCAAATTCCTTCTATGATACAGATATGGTGCTGATAGCTAAACCAGGTAGGGTGAAAACAGAGAAAGAAAACTATAGACCCATTTCCCTAATGAATATTGATGCAAAAATTTTAAATAAGATTTTAGCAACAAGATTACAGGATAATACATCTTGACCAAGTAGGATTTATACCAGGAATGCAGGGCTGGTTCAATATTAGGAAAACTATCAGCATAATCAATTATATTAATAACCAAACTAACAAAAACCATATGATTATCTCCATAGATGCAGAAAAAGCCTTTGATAAAAATCCAACACCCATTCCTATTAAAAACATTAGAGAGCATAGGAATAAATGGGCTCTTCCTTAAAATGATTGGTAGCATCTACTTAAAACTGTCAGCAAGCATTGTATGTAATGGAGACAAACTAGAACCATTCCCAATAAGATCAGGAGTGAAACAAGGCTGCCCACTGTCACCATTATTATTTAATGTTGTATTAGAAATGTTAGCTTTGGCAATATGAGAAGAAAAAGAGATAAAAAGAATTAGAGTAGGTAATGAAGAAACCAAATTATCATTCTTTGCAGATGACATGATGGTATATTTAGAGAACCCTAGAGACTCAACTAAAAAACTACTAGAAACAATTCA
>JAJPUD010021695.1:0-22663 GCA_023553655.1 Myrmecobius fasciatus | reverse complement strand
GAGCACTTGATGTTTTTCCAATTGTTTAGATCTGACTTAATTTGTGTAGAGAGTGTTTTGTAGTTTTGCTCATATAGATCCTGACTTTCCCTTGGCAGATATATTCCCAAATATTTTATACTACTGATAGTTATTTTGAATGGAATTTCTCTTTGTATCTCTTGCTGTTGCATTTTGTTGGTGATGTATAAAAATGCTGATGATTTATGTGGATTTATTTTGTATCCTGCAACTTTGCTAAAGTTGTGGATTAATTCTAATAGTTTTTTAGTTGATTCTCTAGGGTTCTTTAAGGAGACCATCATATCATCTGCAAAGAGTGATAATTTGGTTTCCTCATGACCTACTCTAATTCCTTTAATCTCTTTTTCTTGTCTTATTGCCAAGGCTAGCATTTCTAATACAATATTGAACAGTAATGGTGATAGTGGGCAACCTTGTTTCACCCCTGATCTTATTGGGAATGGTTCCAGTTTATCACCATTACATATGATGCTAGCTGATGGTTTTAAATAGATGCTACTGACTATTTTAAGGAAAAGTCCATTAATTCATATACTCTCTAATGTTTTTAATAGGAATGGATGTTGGATTTTATCAAATGCTTTTTCTGCATCTATTGAGATTATCATATGGTTTTTGTTAGTTTGGTTATTAATATAGTCAATTATGTTAATAGTTTTCCTAATATTGAACCATCCCTGCATTCCTGGTATAAATCCTACTTGGTCATGGTGTATGATTCTAGGAATGATTTTCTGTAATCTCTTTGCTAATATTTTATTTAAGATTTTTGCATCAATATTCATTAAGGAGATTGGTCTATAATTTTCTTTCTCTGTTTTTGTTTTACCTGGTTTAGGTATCAGTACCATGTCTGTATCATAAAAAGAGTTTGGTAGGAGTCCTTCATTTCCTATTTTTTCGAATAGTTTATATAATATTGGAGTTAACTGTTCTTTAAATGTTTGGTAGAATTCACAGGTAAATCCATCTGGTCCTGGGGATTTTTTCTTAGGGAGTTGATTAATGACTTTTTCTATTTCTTTTTCTGAAATGGGACTATTTAAGTAATTTATTTCCCCTTCTGTTAATCTGGGCAATCTATATTTTTGTAGATATTCCTCCATTTCACTTAGGTTATCAAATTTATTGGCATACAGTTGGGCAAAGTAACTCCTGATTATTGCTCTAATTTCCTCTTCATTGGTGGAAAGTTCTCCCTTTTCATTTTTGAGACTAACAATTTGATTTTCCTCTTTCCTTTTTCTAATTAAATTAACTAGAGGTTTATCTATTTTGTTGGTTTTTTCATAAAACCAACTTTTAGTTTTATTTATTATTTCAATAGTTTTTTTACTTTCAATTTTACTAATCTCTCCTTTTATTTTTAGAATTTCAAGTTTGGTATTTGATTGGGGGTTTTTCATTTGTTCTTTCTCTAGCTTTTTTAGTTGCAAGGCCAATTCATTGATTTTCTCTTTTTCTATTTTATGCAAGTAAGCATCTAGAGATATAAAATTTCCCCTTATTACCGCTTTGGCTGTATCCCACAAATTTTGGTATGAGGTCTCATTATTGTCATTCTGTTGAATGAAATTAGTAATTGTGTCTGTAATTTGCTGTTTCACCAATTCATTCTTTAGGATAAAATTATTTAGTTTCCAATTGCTTTTTGGTCTATTTTCTCCTGGCCTTATATTGCATGTGATTTTTATTCCGTCATGATCTGAAAAAAATGCATTTATTATTTCTGCCTTCCTGCATTTGATTTTGAGGTTTTTGTGTCCTAACACATGGTCAATTTTTGTATAAGTTCCATGGACTGCTGAGAAAAAAGTAAACTCCTTTCTGTCTCCATTTAATTTCCTCCAAAGATCTATCATACCTAATTTTTCTAACATTTTGTTTACCTCCTTAACTTCTTTCTTATTTATTTTGTGGTTTGATTTATCAAGTTCTGAGAGAGGGAGTTTGAGATCCCCCACTATTATAGTTTTGCTGTCTATTTCTTCTTGCATCTCTCTGAACCTTTCCTCTAGGAATTTCCATGGTATACCACTTGGTGCATATATGTTTAGTATTGATATTGCTTCATCATCTATGGTACCCTTTAGGAAGATATAATTTCCTTCTTTGTCTCTTTTAATGAAGTCTATCTTTGCTTTTACTTGGTCTGAGATCAGGATTGCTACCCCTGCTTTTTTTTGTTCACCTGAAGCATAATAGATTCTGCTCCAGCCTTTTACCTTCACCCTGTATGTATCTCTATGTTTTAGATGTGTTTCTTGTATACAACATATTATTGGATTCTGGTTTTTAATCCAATCTGCTCTCTGCTTCTGCTTTAAGGGAGAGTTCATTCCATTCACATTGACAGTTAAAATAACTAATTCTGTATTTCCTGCCATCTTATTTACTCTAGCTTATGCTTTTCTCTTTCTTATCCCCTTTCCCTTCTCCCTACTATTTTTGCTTTTGAAAACCACTTCCCTCAAACAATCCTTCCCCTTTAGAGCCCCACCTACCCCTTTTCCCCCCCTTTCCCTCCAGTTTCCTTATAAGTACGTCTATTATTCCCTCTGAGCCAAATCTGATGAGATGGAGATTAACCCAATTCTCATTCCCCTCCCTTTTCTCCCCTCAATCATTATAGGTTTTCTTTGCTTCTACATGTGATGTAATTTCCCTTATTTTACCTCCTTTTCCTCTTCTTCCAGTGTTATCCCTTTTCTACCTCTAATTTCTTTTTCAGTTTATCATATCATAATAATCATAAAATCACAATAAACATATCATAATAATCATAAAATCACAGTAATCATATGATAATAATCATAAAATCACAGTCATCATATCATAATCATAATGTAATAATAGATTCATAAAATCAACCCTCATTCTATAAGTATCTATAACATAAATATAGTTCTCAAGAGTTTTTTTTTTCTTGTTACCTTTTTATGTTTCTCTTGTGTTTTGTGTTTGTAGATCAAATTTTTTGTTCAGTTCTGGTCTTTTCAGTAGAAATAGGTGAAATTCTCCTATATCATTGAATGACGATCTTCTTCCCTGGAAGATAATGCTCATTCTAGCTGGGTAACTTATTCTTGGCTGTAATCCAACTTCCTTTGCCCTTGGGAATATCTGATTCCAGGCCCTTCGGTCCTTCAAAGTAGAAGCTGCTAGGTCCTGTGTGATCCTAATTGTAGCTCCCCGATATTTAAATTGTTTCTTTCTGGCTTCTTGTAATATCTTTTCCTTGTTATGATAGTTCTGGAATTTAGCCACGATATTTCTGGGGGACTTAATTTTTGGGTTTCTTTCAGGAGGTGATTGGTGGATTGTTTCAAGGAGTATTTTGCCTTCTGGGTCTAAAATATCAGGGCAGTTTTCTTTTATGATTTCCTGGAAGATAGTGTCCAGGTTCTTTTTTTCATCATGGCTTTCAGGAAGCCCTATAATCCTTAGATTGTCTCTCCTAGATCTCTTTTCCAGGTCAGTTGTTTTTCCTAGGAGATATTTCATGTTTTTCTCTATCTTTTCATTTTTTTGTTTTTGTTCGACTGATTCTTGAAGTCTTGATGAGTCATTCATTTCCAATTGTTCGAGTCTAATTTTTAATGTCTTATTTTCTTCAGTTACTGTTTTTAGTTCCTTTTGCAATTGACCAATTACATCTTTTTGTTCATTGCATTCTTTTTCCATTTTTTCTATTTTATTTTGCAGTGATCTCATTTCGTTTCCCCATGTTTCTTCTAACTCTCTTTTAAGATTTTTTATGCAATCTTCAAAGAAAGCCTTGTGACATGGAGACCAATTTATGTCTCTCTTTGGGGCTTTTTCTGGAATTGCTTTACCTTTAGGGGCCTCAGGATTTGAGGTCTGTTCTTCCCTCTCTCCATAAAAGTTGTCTATGGTGAGAGCTCTTTTTGGTTTTTTATTCAGTTTTTTTAAAGGTGTGAGGTCTGTTTAGGGCAAAGGTGGAACAGCTGCTTTAATTTGCCCTGGGGCAGTTCTGCTGATTGAGTTATTTCAGGAACTGGGCAGTTCTGCTGATTGAATTATGTCAGGTGCTGGGCAGTTCTGCTTTAGTTCACCCTGGGGCAGTTCTGCTGATTGAATTATTTCAGGTACTGGGCAGCTCCTCTGATTGAATTATTTCTGGTGCTTATCAGTCCTGTTGTTTGATTGATTGCTTTAAGGTGCTGTGTAATGGCAGCTAGTTATGATGCTCATCAGGGGTTCAGTGGTTCACAATCTATCCCCCTCCAAAGGCAGACCCTCCAAACCACCTGCCCACAATCAGGACAAATTGTTCCAAGAGGCCCGCAGAAGACTCCCAGGTGTGTGAAAAGCACAAGGCTCCCACTCCTGTTCCGACTCCTGTTCCAGCTCCCTGCTCCAGCTCCCTGCCCTGGTCTCCCTGCGCTGCAGTCTGGGTTCAGTAGACCACCTCCTGCCCAATTAAAACAGACCTGTTTTGAGGTTCTTCCAGAGTATCTTCTTCTAGAATCGTGTTGTTCTCCAGATATTGTGGATTTTTTTGCTTCAGAATCAGTCTAGAGGCTTCATATGTTGTTGGTTTGAGGGGAGGTTAGAGGAGGTTACAGAGAGTCCTGTCTGATCTCCGCCACCATGGCTCCACCCCCGGAAGCGTTTTGAATCCTCAGCATTGATCTTTACAAAGCTTTCCATTACAAATTTTACCCCCAGTCCTCTCCCCTCTCCTAGATGGCAGGAAGTCCACTACATCTTAATAATGTTGAAATACTTGACAAGTTGTGCAAGAAAAATCCTATCTACAAGAAAAAAAAGAACATCAGAGAAAGGAAACACAATGCAAGCAAACATCAATAGAGAGCATGAAAAGGTTATATTGTGGTCCATATTTCATATCCTTCTCTCTGGGTGTATATGGTTTTCTTCAGTGAACAATTGGAACGGGTTTGAGACAATTCTTTGTTGCAGAGAGCCATGTCCATCAGAATTGATCATCATGTAATACTGTTGTTGCTGTGTATAATGATCTCCTGATTCTGCTCGTTTCACTAAGCATCAGTTCATGCAAGTCTCTCCAGGCCTCTCTGAAATCGTCCTGCTGGTCGTTTCTTACAGAGCAATAATATTCCATAACATTCATATACCATAATTTATTCAGCCACTCTCCAATTGATGGACATCCATTCAGTTTCCAGTTTGTAGCCACTACAAAAAGGGCTGCCACAAACATTCTTGCACAGGTGGGTCCCTTTCCCTCCTCTAAGATCTTTTTGGGATATAGGCCCAATAGAAACACTGGTGGGTCAAAGGGTATGCACAGTTTGATAACTTTTTGAGCATAGCTCCAAATTGCTCTCCAGAATGGTTGGATCCATTCACAGTTCCACCAACAATGTATTAGTGTTCCAGCTTTCTCACATCCCCTCCAGCATTCATCGTTATCTTTTCCTGTCATTTTAGCCAATCTGACAGGTGTGTAGTGGTACCTCAGAGTTGTCTTAATTTGTATTTCTCTGATCAATAGTGATTTAGGAAACTCATCTTTTCAATATTAATATTTTTACCTTTGTGTAAATTTAATTTTTAGTTGTTTTGATAATAAAAGATTAGCTCAAAATTCCATGACAGAATTGTAATTTGAATCCCCAAATTAATTTGTACTATTAAATAAAGTAGACATCTTGGTGTGATGGGTAGAAGGGCAAGATTAGAGTCAGCTAGATCTGGTTTAGGTCATTTGTTATGCATAACATGATATCATAATATCTCAGGGCCCATGAGCAATTTAAGTTACAGACAAAACTGATTTGTGGAGGTAGTTACCTACATTGATGAAACTGTAGGATTGAACATTTCCTATTCTCTCCACTAAATGAGATATCTATAACCTTTCTTTAAAAAATGTTTAAAATACCTTTTAAAAAGCATAATAATTCCTTTTTTATTTCCAGTATTGAACTCTCCTTTGCAAAAAAGAAGAGAAAAAAACAACAAAATGAAAGAATAAACAAGAAATAAAAAAAGAAAAGCAATTAAATAAAAACAACAGATAGTTCCCATCATATTTGATAGTGCATACAACTTTCTCCTTCTGTGGTCTTCTACTGCTGAGGAGAGAATTATGTTCTTTTTGAAAATAATTCTATTAAAGAGCAGAGCTATCACTGCTTAGTAGAGTTTTGTAGCTTCTACATCACTGCTGACTTAAACACTTTTGGAACCAAACTTAAAGCATATAAAGTGCTCACAGTAGCATTCAAGTGTATTATAGATGTCCAGTTAGCCCTCTGGTAAATGACATATCCATTTAAACTTAGGATGAGTGCCAGGGAATAATGCCAGTGCAACTCAGACAGCAAATCCAAACAATGAATTAATGGCACGCCTATAGTTGCAACATATCACAATCTCTTCCAATGGGGCTGATGTATAATTTGTTGGCAGCCCATCCATGATTTTCCATAAAGGAAGACATTTCACGGGAGTGTCCTTAAATTGGTGACTTTGTCTATTCAATACTGACATCCATTTTATGTTTGAATGTTTACTTAAGATAAAAATAGAAACTCCATATAAAATCAAATCATTGGATAAATATTTTCCAATGCTTTATAATAATCATTCATTTGGTCAACCAAAATATTCCAAAAGAAATCATAAATGATAACATATTTTAGAAGGTATAGTACTAGTTTTAGAGTGAGGAAGATGTGTTTTCATTTCCTTTCTCTTTCATTTGTAAGGTATCACCATAGGTAAGTCACCTAACCACTTGGTCCTCAGGCAGTTCTTTAAGATTAAATTGATAGAGGAATTGCTGATTGCATTTTTATAGGTTGTTTTAGAAATTATTTGCATAGATGAAATCTTAAGTCTGGATAAAAAGAAAAAAATTACAACACAAAATGATTCTAATGTAATTTCTCTCTTTCTCAGAAGTAACTCTCATCTCTAAGATGATTCCAATGCTTGGTTACACTGAAAAATAACTCTGAAAATATTCTGAATCTATCATAACAGACTTTTAAAAATAATTTATCTAAAATGTTTAGTATTATTGTTCTATAAGAAATGATAAGGAGGCAAATTTCAGAAAAACCTGGAAAGACTTATATGAACCAATGCTGAGTGAAGTGAGCAGAACCAGGAGAACATTATTTACAATAACCAGAACATTGTATGAAAACCAACTATTATAGACTTTGTTCTTCTCTGCAATGCAATAATCCAAGCCAATTCTGAGGGACTCATGATGGAAAATGTTGACCACATCCAGAGAAAGAACATGAAATCTGAATGCCAAATGAGCCAAACTATTTTTTACTTTTTTTTTCTCATGATTTTTCTCTTTTATTCTGAGTCTTCTTTCACAATATAGCCATGGAAAAATCACTTTGCCTCTCTTACCAAGAGTTTCCTTATCTGTACAATAAGAATGATATGTAAGTATTTTATAAATGTCAGCAATCATTTTTATCATTATCATCATATTTTTAAAAAAGTTATTGTTATCTTGAATTTTCATCAGTAAATTAGTCTCATCCTGAGTCAGTCTAGCATAATTGGAAAAAAGAACCAGAATCTTCCAATCTTGCCTGTGACCCTAGTGGTATGGTCTGGGGCAAATTACTGATTTCTGAACTCATTTCCTCATCTTTAAAAGAGGGATAATTATTTTTGTGCTGTCTACGTTATTCAGTTGTGAAAAATGAAATATTATTTCATATATATATATATTATAATTATTTGTAATATAACTATAACATAATTAAAAATAAAATATATTACATTATAATTTTTTCATTATTATATGCTATGATATTATGTCATTATTGTAACATATATTATTTATTATTACAAAATACCTGAAATAGTCTCTTTAATATCTTTGGGATATTAGAATTCAGAGTGAATCTATTATCATTGTTTGTTTGACAATACTGCTTTGGGAGACACTGAAACCGAGAGCAGAGAAAATCTGTTGTTTTGCAGAGAAAATTGTGCTCACAGGTGAAGGACATAGTTCTGTAAATTTTAATAAGTTCTAAGTACTGAATTTTGTGCTTAAAAACAGAACTCAGGAGTTTTACTTTTGATAGTAGAAACACATGCTTTTTGGATGAGCCATGAAACATATGAATTTAGAGCCTGGATTTTGGAATTTGACTGTTTTAAAAATACCTAAATTCAATAAGTGATTTCTATATTTCCCATTTCACTTTAATGCCTACATATTTTTTTTTCAGAAATAAAACATGGCATATAATAGATCAAGTGTTTGTACTTTTCAAATGTCAGGAAGACATGAGTTTGCTTACCTCTGTGAAAAGGAACTTTAGCTAACCATGTAAGCCACTGTTATAGAAGTATTGCTACCTGCTTCATTTCCCTCCACTCTTTGATTATCAAAGATAGCTAGGTAGAAAAACTTTTTTTTTTGTATTTTCATGATGGTTTTTTTTCAACATTTGAACCATTATATGTCTATTTTTGTGTATGGTTTGAAAAATAGAACATGTTATCTTGCATCTTTGAGCATACTAAATATTAGAATGGAGGAGAGAATGACTAATATCTAAAGAATAATAGAAATGACTTGAAGATCCTCCACTGATTTACAAGGAAGAAAAAAAGAACAATTTTCAAATAGCCTAGGAGATATGTTGTGGGGAAAACTTTGTGAAATTGTCTTTAAAGTGAATTTTAGCATGAGAGTAAGCTTTTGTTTACTGATCTGTAAAGTCAACTCATTTTTTATTGTATGAAGGAGAAAACAAAGAGAAAAGGTAAGAAATCTATAGTAATTGGCTGTCAATCCTCTCCATTCACCCAAATTTTAAATCCCTATGCAATCATGTAGGGAATAAATAATTATTGCTAGTCTTGCTCCCTCAAGTTGTACTCCCTCAAACCTCTCAGATTTCTCTGTTTCCATCCAATTCTTCAAGCTCTTTGTTCCTAAGGGAATTTGCCTGGCCGATGGGGAAGAGTAAATTAGCTTTATATGGGAAGATTTATTACTAAAGAAACCATGGAAACAAAGTTAGTTGAGTTCATCTTTAATGTACAAGGCAAAGAATAACAGAAGTGTACCTTCATTGTCCTGGGCAACATGATAAATTATAATGATGGAGTCCACAGAAAACATTTCTTTTTTTCTCTAACTTGTCTTCTGAAAAGTGCTATTTCAAATGAACTCATAATACCCTGCTATGTATCATATTAATGCTTTGGCATTACCAATGATCTTGTTGGCCAGACATCAGTTATAGAATTTATCTTGTATTCATCATTCATCTCTATCAAAAATAATAGAATATATCCCTTCAATTTTGGTGACTGAAAGACTCAAACGCAACAGGAATTGACAGGCATTTAAAAATTGAATAGATTTAAGAAAAAAGAGAAGCTAGAAGAAATGAAAACAAATTTAAAAAAAACAACTTTGCTTCAATTATTAGCCTGATGATGAGACTCAGGATGAAAAAATAAGAACTTAGATTAATATAAAAGAGTATTTAAGATAGAAGTTATGCTTTCATAAGTATTTGTGTAAATTTCTTTACTAGCCACACAGCATCGTGAAATAATCAGGACATTGTTCTATGAAGCCAGTTTGCAGGCAAAACTGTTGAAATCTATCTATAGTGATTTAAAATTATATTTGGTAAGCCTTAAAGCTTTCTCCGCAAATAACTGAGGACTCTCTAAAGCTGGTTTCATGTAATATCAAATAGTCATGTGGAAGAAAATGGGTAAAAATCAAATAAATTGAGACTACATGACACTGAATAGTTGCTCATTATAATTGTCAGTGTCTGAGTTAGTTTTTAGTTATATCAGTTGCCAGCCCATGAAGAACTGCAAGTAGAAAACCACAAAATCTGAGTTAAAAAAGAACTTCAGAAGCTATATTCTAACTTGTAGAACAATTACCTCTGCACTTTGTCAAAAAGTGCTCATATAGACTTTCCTTGAAGATATCCATTTAAGGCCAGTCACTATTCAAAAATAACTCAATGCACTTTTGGAAAGCTAATTATTAGAAAACTTGTCCTAACCTAACCTGGAGTAGAAATTGGTCTTTCTGCAACTTCTACTCATGGCTCCTAATTCTGTCTTTTGAGTCCAAATAGTACATTGAATATTTATTTAACATAGCACAATTTCACCTACTTAAAGACAAGTTATCATGACCTTCCCTTTCCCTATTCACTTTTCACCCCTCTTTTAAAAATCAAGCAAAATCTTCTCTGGTTTTTATTTAGCATAGTGTCCAGTTTTCTCACCATCCTGGTTGCCTACTGCTCCATCTGTATTAATACTTTATCACTGTCACGTCTTAAATATTTTATCTTGAAATGAACACAGTATTCTTAATGTAGAATAAGCCCAATATAGAGAAAATAGAGAATGATGTTTTGCAAAATAATATTTAATAATAATATCATTTATGTAGTGCCTACTATATACTAGGCACTCTACTTATCATTTTATAATTATTTTCTCATTTGATTTGCACAACAATAATGTAGGCAAGTGCCATTGTTAATCCCATTTTAAACATGAAGAAACTGATGCAAACAGAGTCTAAGTGACTTGCCCAGTTTAGTAGGTATGTAGTAGGTAGTCAAATATGGTAAGTATCTGAGGTTAGATTTGAACTCTTCTTTCTGATTTCGGACACAGTATTCCATCTATTGTACTCCCTAACTCTGAGTATTAAATAATTTTATGCAATATAGAATAGATATTTCTTGTATTAAGAATGTACATTTATTAATATTAATATGAAATGGAAAATGTCCTTTGCACCTTCCTTTGATTAATGCTTTCCAGGCAGCTATCTTGCCAATCCCTGATTCCGACTATGAAGTCTGTAATTATAAGATACATCAAATCAAGATTTTATTTGTAAAGAAAAATAGATTAAAAATGTACATCCCTGCATTTTTTCCACATAAAAGCAGACTGACCAGGCTACGCAGCTTGCATCTGCTGGCCATTTTGTCTTCAGGGAAAGCTTGTATTGGAAGTAAACATTGCTCTGGCCAGGAATAGTCCTGCAATGGGAATACTTAGCTATCTTCTGTTATCTATTTTTTCCACCCAGATTCTGGGGTAGGAGATGAAACAACCCAAAGGAAATGCAGCTATTTAATGTGAATCCTTATTCTTATCACACTATGCCTTTTAAAGAAGAGTCTAACAAAGATATAATCAGATTCAACTACAATTTGTTAAAAGGCTATAGGAAATGGAGGAGGAAAGAATGAGACAAGGATGAATAAAGTCAATAACAGTTTTCAATAAAAAAAATTTAAATGAGTCAATGTGTTAAGAAAGACTAACAAAGACTCTTACTAAAGGGAAAACAGGCTGATTAAGTGAGAAGAAAGGGGAAGGAAAGGGGAGAATTGATTAAATTGTTGATCTATTGAAGTACCAAAAAAAAAATCTATCTCATAGAAAACAGAAGGAGAAATATACAACTGCTACACAGAGAAAACTGTCAACATAACTGTTGATAAAGAAATAACAAGCAATAGGGCATAATACTATACTTGAGAAAACAATATATTCAAGTTAATACATTTCTGAGGAAATGTAATCGCATACTGGGCATTGCAAAGAAATGACTTCTTAGAAAATATCGAGTGATTGCAATTCTGAAAAGCCACAGACTGATAGTGGCAATCAGGGAATGATCACCCATAGGTGGACTATGTCAGTCAAAGAGGCCAGTGGGGCTATTTGTAGAGAATCACTGCTGGGGAGGTGAGGAGACAGAGCTACAAAGATAGACAAGGAACAGACTAATTAATTTTAAATAGACAAACCACCTTGTGCATGAACTCTTAGCCTGACTGTAATACCAAACAAGTGTCCGAGAATCCTGTTATATCATTCATATACATGTTAGTTTTGAATTCTTAGGTTTGTGTGGATATAATTTTCCTTTATGTTCAATCACTTATGCATACTATTTGCATAATAATAATATAGCTAAGTCCAAAGCACATGCAAGGTCAAAAAAGTATTTTTTGTGCTTAAAAAGCACTTTTCTATTTAAAAATGAAAAGAACATACTTTTTAAAAGATGAAAGATGAAAAATAAAACAATCATTAACTCCTTTTACAGAATCAATATGAAAAACAGACAAGAAGGTAGCAACTACTGAGATTAATTTTCTGATCCATCTTCTGTTCCCCCAGGCTAAGTTTCTTTATACTTCAATACTGCTTTCAAGAGAGAATAGTAGGACAGTCTACTCATTCCTCTCCAACAACAATTCCCTAAAAGATAGTCAGAGGTAGCATCATTAAGCAAGAAAAAAATAGTAAATTCAATATGATATGTTTAAAGACATATTAAAATACAGTGTTATCTTGAATAATTGAATTGAAAGAATTATCATGTAATCACTCCCACCCCCCCAAAGCTTGCCTCTAAAAGGTCACTTTTTTACCTACAGGATAAAGGCAAATTGCCTTAGCATGGCATAGACCATTTACAATCTGAAGCCTAATGACCATTTCAATCTAATCTCTCTAAAATCTTTAGTCTCAAAAGGAAATAATTAATTTACTCTCCATTAAATAGATTTTGTATTTTCCTACCTCCAAACTTGTGCTTAAGACTATTTCTTTTTCTTGGAGTGTTCTCATTCTTTGCCTTCCAAATGCTCTATGTACTTAGGAACATGAAGAAGGGGAAAACATTGGACAAGTAGGATAAGATTTATCTAGCATTTACTGTGTCAGATGCTGTGCTAATACTTTTATAAATAATTCTTTTTACCTCACAATAAACCTATGAGGAAAGTGTTATCCTTATTCCCTTTTTACAGTTAAGGAAACTGATGTTAAGTGACTTAAAACTAGACTAAACTAGATTTTAAGGCTAATCTAGTCCAATATTCAATAAATCCAACAAACATTTATTAAGCACCTATTATGTGCCAGTCTAGGCAGCACAGCAGAATTGGAGTCAGGAAGTGCTGAGCTGCAATCAGGAAAGCTCATCTCTCTGACTTCAAATTTAGCATTAGATACTCACTAGCAGCATAACCCTGGCAAGTAACTTAACCATGTTTGTCTCAATTTTCTTATCTATAATCATTAGATGGAGAAGGAAACAGCAAACTATTCCATTATCTCTGCAAGAAAATCCCAAAATAGGGTCACAAAAATTAGCCTTTATCCTCAAGGAGCTTATATTCTAAAGTAGAAGAATTTGAAGTTGGTAGGGGAACAGATACCATGTAGAATGACATAAAAATCCAATTTCTGCCCTCATAAGGTAGGCATTGGGAGGAGTATGATACTCTACCCTCCAGTCCTCTAAACAGAGAAGAGAGGAAGATGAGAGAAGTGAAATCAAGCAAAGCTTGAATTAGCAGCAAAGTGATGATTTTAGAAATGTTAAGCTTACTCTGGGAGTGGGATCTAATTCCTTGGAGTTGAAACTTCACAAGCTAACAGGTGCATATTCCATTTATAAGCTGTTAAATTGATTGTTTCCATTGGAAGCTACTTTAGAATAAGTGTTTAAAATGTTTTATCTCATGGAAATTTTCTTCACTAAACTAAGCAGAACAGAAATTACTGTAAATAAAGTTGGTCTTCATAGTTCTTGCATCCACTTTTGTGAATCTCCTTTTCAATATTTCCTACTTCTCATGTATATGTATTATGTCCAAGATTCCCAGGGATTGAGACTTATACATATGTTATCAACTTTTTTTCCTTCTTCTCTCTCAAAGTTTATTTCCCTCTCTCTCATTCTCATAGGGTCCTATTCTCTGCTAAGAATAACAAAATAAATTATATTAATTTGAACTAAAGCCTTAATAATTGATAACTCCTTAAAATATGCATTCCACTAAAATAGCAGTAAATTTTAATAAATGTCTTCAATGCCTTAACCAAACACCCCAAGAAGATGGAATTGTAATGGTGTGATACTTATTATATTGACACAAAATTGAAAATAATGTTTAATTTAACACTTGGTCTTCCAGAATTGCTGTGTCCAAAAAAAGTTAAGCAATGACAATCATCTCTGCCTTAAACTAGTCTTCAAATAATAACTAAACCTCTATTTGAAGTCTTTTTAACTCAGTATGCTTAAGAAAGCTTATCTTTATTTGAAATAACTATCAAGGAATAAAGATCTATTTCATATAAAAATGCAAGCACAAGTTGCATTTGTAACAAAAATAAGTAAGATTGTTGTTGTCACCTAAAATAATGAGTGATGTGGAATTTTAGACATATGAGTGTATCAATGGGAGTTATTATGGCAGCAAGGAAGCTTTCCAGTTCACTTCAAGTCATAACAGACAGACAGCCTCCTCTACTATTGGCCATGATCATGAAGTTAATGACACGATATGAAACCATCAGTTGATCCTTGAATTGCTAATTGGATTCTTTCATTAAGCTGACTGAAAATTCCTGAGTACATAAATGCAAAGAAGACAATGACAAAAGTCAACTACATATGGTGACTTTTAAAAGTTTTAATTAATTAATATTTAAAGAGTGCTTTTCATTTAGTTTTATCTAGGAAGATATGTATGACTCTCCTTGCTAAGTCACACTTTGTGTTAGGCAGAGTTGAAAAAAATCATTATACCTATTTTAATGAAGATTAGAACTTGGATTTGCATTAGAAATCTTAGCTATATTCGTTATTTTCTATTTTATTATGGAAGAATTATTGAAAAGAAGTTGTTGCCTTTAAGTCAATACTAGAAGTCCAATATGTTTTAAGATATTTCTGATTGCTAGTTATATGTATTCTGGTCCATTTCCCCCTCCAAATGGTCGTCATCTAACCTCTCAGTGGCTCAAGGTCAATCTCTAAAATTGTAAAATTGGTGAACAAGTGTCCATTTGCATTAGTGGAGGGAGTTACTCCATCAGGGCTTCTTCACACTAATGAAATAACAAATCAGAGTTGT
Source organism: Myrmecobius fasciatus (assembly GCA_023553655.1). NCBI lineage: Eukaryota > Metazoa > Chordata > Mammalia > Dasyuromorphia > Myrmecobiidae > Myrmecobius > Myrmecobius fasciatus. The sequence goes on along the minus strand of JAJPUD010021695.1, from coordinate 7,691 downwards.
CTACTCATAAACCAGATTTGTTTAAAGCAATCTAGATCAATTCTCTATCCATTATTCCTTTGAAAAATATTTATGGTACATTAGAAAATGATCATATATTTATCATAGAGTTTCTGAAGGAGAGAATAATATGAGATAAAATTTGAGATATATGTTGGAGGAAAATTGTAGAAGGCTTTTAATATAAGCTGAGGCAGAATTTAACTTGATAGGTAATGGTGAGCCATTAAAGACATTGTGCAGGAGAATGATGTCATGATTGCATTTTAGAATGTACTTTAGCAATAATGTTTGAAAGACATTGATGAAGTGAAAGATGAGAAGCTATGAGATGAAATAGTAATTCATTAAAATAGTTCAGAAGAAAGTTGACAAAGACTTCTAGTAATTCAGGCAGGTTTAGAAGATGGATGCAAGGTATATTTCAGAACAGTAATAAATGAAACATAATAATTGGATTGGAGTATTGGAAGAAAAGTCAAAAATGGCTAAGATTTCACATGTCAATGACTGGGGAAATGTTCAAGAATAAAAAGAAAAAGGAGGTTAACAAGAGTTTTGGGAGGAAGATGATCTATTTAGTTTGGAATTAATTAGAGGAAAATGAATAGTGCATAGCAAAAAATATAGCATTTGAGCTTAGAGGAAGGGATGACATGCAGTGAGAGAAAAGGAAATGGATTGAAAGATAGAAAGGCTTGGGGACTACTCACATTCAGGGAACTAGCTGAGGATGAAGAATAAATAGCAAAAGCTAAAGAATTGATTTGAGACTGTTTTATATTCATACACTGTTATGATGGGAATCTGTGATAAAGAGAAACTGAGGCCAAAACTCCTGCTCACAATCAACTTATTAGCAAAACTAGCAGTTGGTGATAAACGAAGTCAATGGATCCTCTTTAGCCATAGATACACTTGGGGTTTACAGAGCTTATTTTTATAATCAAAAGAGGAAAATTACAGATTTTTTAGAAATTTGTTTTTATAGAATCAGATATGATTGGATGATGCATGATGCATGACATCCTGAAACATTCTGATGCTAGCTAGGCACTATTGGCAATACTTGAGTGTTAGGAGAATAATGTGGAGTTAGAATCATTAAATTATATATCTGTTCATAGTTTTACATTAGTCATAATCTTGATATATACAATTACTGTGGTAACTGGAAACTGATGTTCCTTGCAGTGAATTTGGTTGAGAATATTAACTTAGTCCACTGCAAAAGGAAACTCTACTTCTGTGAAATGGGGAAATATTCTTTCCACCTCAGTTTTGCAAGATCTTAGTTCAGCTACTCAACTGTAGCAAAACAAGGAACTTAAATCTCTGATTACAATGACTATATATAACTCTCAAACTAAAAGTTATCTGAACCTGTCTTATATGTGTTAAAATAAATCAACAGGATAATCAGTATTTTGTGTGTGTTGGAAGAAATAATACTTTGCAGAGTTGGAGAAATTGTATTGGAATAATGCATATAAAATCAGATGTTTTTCTTTTTCTCTTTACTTGCTTTTTCCTTTTCTCTTTGGTATAGAGCATGGCTCTCTGGAAGCAGTTCAGGGAAAGATATATTAGAAATGTAAATAGTATAAATTCAGCTTATTAAAATTATTTAAAATTAGAAAAGAACAAATAACAAAATAAATTTGAGATAAAGGGTTATAAGGACAGAAAAAGAACAAGTAGAAAATAGTATCAGAGAAAATGAGGTAGAGAAACTGAGATATATTGATGTCACAATACTTTCTAAAGCGGCCATATCAATTTAAATTTACTTAAACTTTATTTGTATTTATATTTTTAAAAATGTTATTCCAATGTTTTATTAATACTTCAAAAATTGTGATTACAATCCCATGCTATCACATTGGATGGCTTCTACCCAGCATAGATTTAGAAATGTCTTTAGATTTTGAGATTTTTTTTTATATCCATAGATTTAGATCCTTTCTTTTACATATGAAGAAAATGAAGCCAAAAGAGCTAAAATGATTTGTTCAAAGTCCCACAATAGTAATGACAGGTTTTGAATCTAAGCTCTCTTACCCCTAAACCATTGCTTTCCCCTGTGTTCCATGCTTCTTCCCATGATTTCATATGGTAGAATAATTTATCAATCTTGGGACTCTTTAAATATAACTAACTTAGTCCTAAGGTGAAAGACTCTTAGTGTATTATTGAGTCTTTTCTATATTATATTACTTTCCAAAAATTATACTCCAATAGTGTCAGCTTAATAAAAAGGAATCTAATAAACTTTAAGAAAACATCCCAGTTTAAGCATCCATTCCTTTTATCATTCATTTAAAGATAATAAAAATATGTTTTTGTCTGGGGGGATATCTGGTCTTCTATTGCAGAGTTTTATGTATTTGCAAAAAAAAAAAGAATAATAATCTTTACAGCCTGTGGATCAACACTTCTTGCAGAGGAAGAAAGGGTAGAGAAATTCTATTAAGAACTTGATAAGCCTTTGCAAATTGAATCAACATATATTTGGATTCTTGGGTGACTTCAATGCAAAGGTGGGAATAAGTAAGGACAGAAAAATATATTGGAAAATATAGAACCAGAATACAAAATTACAGAGGCCAAAGGATTGTAGAACTCACAAAATCTTCACACCAGCATAACATGAATATTTTTATTGAAAAAAGAATTAAGAAGTGTTGAACATGGTAAAAACCTGAATCACATTCCTCCCCAATGAAATTGATTATATTTTAACAACCTGGAAATGGTTCTGGACTGATGATGGGAGTTATTTGGGAACTGGCTGTCTTTGTATACTCACACCATCAAGTTTATTAGAGAAAGGATTCAAATTAGAAGAAAGAACACAAATGAGAAAATCATATGTTGTATAACTAAAACAATTCTAATTTGGTCTACTTAAACAGTAAATTATGAAATGTGTAAGGAAGGAAGGGTATACATATTGATTTCAATAATTTCTATAGTAAGTAGATATAAGAAACTTAAAAGTGTTTTTAGTAGGCAAACACCTAACATCTGCTAAGTGGAAAGGCAATCAATTTAGAATACAAACTCAATTGAAGGGCAATAGAAAACTATGATTATAAAATAGAGAAGCAATATAAGTTAAACTTAGCTTAATGATACCTTAGAGTCCCAACTAAACAGATCAATAAAAGTATAAGGCTGAGAATTAGGAAAAAATATAAAACATCTGAAATTAAAAAAAAAATTAAACAAACTTTTTCCAATATTGAAGAAAGTGTTGTCACCACACTTCAACTCCACATTCATTGGTTTTTTTTTCCTTCTCCTCATTTGTTTAGAAAAAATATGGAAATGCTTTCAAGGAAAAGGAAGGTGGAAAAAAAAAGATTTGAATAAAGTCAAGTATATATAGAAGATATGCAGACTGGAAGTGATCTTTGCTGAAGTGTCAGTCTTACCAAAATACCACCCTACTTAATAAATTCAAGTCACTTCCTATTTGCCTCCAGGATCAAATACAAAATCTTTTGCATGGCATTTAAAGACATTCAGAAGCTAGCTTTTTATTCTTCCAGTCTTCTTACATTTTGCTCCCTGCCACATGTTCTTCAATATAATGAAACTGACTTGAAACTGACTTCCTTGCCATGCTATGAACATGATGCTCTATCTTCTATCCCCCAAACTTGAAATGATCCTCCTTCTCATCTCTGTCTCCTGGTATCAACTGAGTCCCAATTAAAATGAAATCTTATATAGGAAGCTTTTATAAACCCTGTTAAACTTAGTGTCATCCACATTAACATTGCTTTAGATGTGTGTGTATGCATGTGTATATATATATATGCATGTGTATATGTATGTAGGTATATGTATGTGTATGTATACATAAATATATCCCTGCTTATTGTAGCCTGTTTGAAGATGAGGTGGGAGGAAAAGGGAAAAAAGGATAAAGTAAAAAGTGTACAGCAGAGGCCAAAAAAGGCAGGTAAGGAAGCAAAGCAAAGATGAATAGTTATGAATACAGTGTCTTCTATTATTATATATGCTTTCTTGAAATGGAAATATAGTTATATATTTTGATTTCTACTTGGTGATTTGTTGGGCACATGACAATGGTTTTTCCTTTTTTATCTATCAACAATATATTTTAAAGAAGAAAAAAAGAAAAATGAAAATAAAAACATATAGTTACTATAGGTTCTACTATTCTTATTGTTTTTCTATTTTTAAAAAGGTTTTTGATTTAGTGAAACAAAATATGACTTCAAAAATTTCTTCCAAAAGTGATGATCACACAAACACCATTATTATTCAAAACAAAAAACACTATTTTTAAAAAGTTGTTTGATTTAGTGAAACAAAATATGACTTCAAAAATTTCTTCCAAAAAGTGCTTAGCACACAAATACCATTATATTACCTTGAAAGATATAAGAATAGAGTTAACTTTTTTCCCTCTGATTATTATTATAAGGTAGACATAAACAATAGAAAAATGTGCTATTCAAAGGTGCTTTTGTTTCTCTCATGTAGGCAATCCATCACAGAGTCAAAATTGAGAAGGGATATTTGGGATATTTTAAAGTGAGGTATTCCAAATGTCCTTATTTGTGGATGATATTGTACTATTTACATTAATCCCTGGAATACTGAAGAGCCTCCTGGATGAACCCATAAACAGCTGTATAGTCATTCATATAGGAAGATTCAAGTGTAAGGTAATCCCATGGCTAGAGTGAGCAATCACTGATAGATAGCCTACATACTCCCTTGGTGTCCCTGTAATGTGAAAAACAGTATAGTTTTCCCTTAGTATATTGTGTGAATCACCTATGATGAATTTATGGTTGGAAGTGGAAAAGCTTTTCACAGAGTGGACAGGAATGAGTGCCTTGGGATATGTATATATTGCTGGAGAGAAAATACACATTGATGAAATCACAGATCTTTGTGAATATCTTGAGAAAAGACATCTTTGGAGTTAACTGAGTAGTGCTAAAATAAAGTAATTCTTGCAAATGTTCTAACATGTTTTATGTTCTAAATATTCTGTACTAAGAGTTTGAATTCTGAAATGACCTTATTTACAGGGGCGTACTATAGACAGCTCAAACAAGCTTGCAAAAGACAATTACTAAATTTTCAGTGTGAGCATTTATACTGTGGAAATGGATAAATGCTATATAACTGCTTGATTTTCAGTTTGTTAGTGTTTGTATTTAAGAAAGTGGTGGGGCATCTAGATGGCACAGTGGAAGTCAGGAAGACCTGAATTCAAAACTGGCCGCAGACAATACTTTCCTAGTTGTGTGACCCTAGGCAAGTCGCTTAATCCCAATTTCCTCAGCAAAAAAAAAATGATATAGCAAATGTTAATAATGCAGAGGAAACAAAAGTTTTTCACAGTATGGCTTCCCCTTTGCCCCTCCACTCCAAGAACTCAGAGTTTAACATTTGCTAGTATACTTTGGTTTATATGCAGGGATCACAGAATAAAATAGAACTTAAGAAAATATTCAAATATTTTCACCTGAAAGATTATTTTTAGAAAATATTCAAATATTTTCACCTGAAAGATTATTTTTTAATCATTTAATCATGGACATGTTGGCAAAGATATTGGATTAGTTTGTCATTTCCTTCTCCAGTGTGTCCCCATTTTGCTGATGAAGAATTAAGGCAAATAAGAGTTAAGGGTTGCACAGCTGAGGCCAGATTTGGACTCATATGTTCCTATCCTCAGACCAGAGGCTCTATTCACTGCATCACCTAATTGTCCCTTCTGAAATGTTATCTTAAGTCTTTTTTTTTTGGAAAGGCTATGGCATTAACGTTATATTTTTCCTATTGTTAGATTGTTCTCATGGCTCCTCTTATATGTTACTGTTAAACTTCTCTTAGCTTTACTCTACATTTTCCAAAATATACTTGACTGTGTTTATCATTATGATCTTATTTCTCTAAATGAAGTTTGGAGTCCTTACAGACTTTAAAAATTGGGGATGATGTTCTTAAGTGCTTTCATTTTCAAGAGAGGGTTTGAGAAGAATCCTCATATTATAGTTATTGACATAGGTACAACTTGCTACCTTCTGAATCTTGAAAGAATATAGATAAACAATGCATATCTTTCTCTGCAAACTCTTTAGAACGCTAAGTCCTGGGAAGAAAGGCTGTATATTCCATGTATCTGTGAAGAGAAAATGTCTTTCTAATGTATTTATTTCTAAGCTATTTCTTTCTGCTTTTGATGCCAAATTTTCACTTTAAAGGTGACACTAGGAGCATCTAAATAGTTCTAACATCTCTTAGGTCGCTCTTAGAACTTTGAATGAAACTTGTATGATTTTACTTTTAGTTTTCAAGTAAATCTGAGGAATAAAATGTTTATAATTTTAAAAATCCGATAGTGATCTTTGTTGGACATTCTTTCATGTGAACTGATTTTTGTATCAATTGTATTATTTTTGACTGGCAAAAAGAGAGTTCAAGATGGCTATGCCTTTTTTAGGCAGTCTTTGTGAATCCTTATGGCTAAAAATGTCCTCATTCCCAAAAAACCAAAGGATGAACCCCTAGGAACTAACTTGTATTGGTCCTCAGATATCAGACTTAGTCTATTACCTGATATAACCTGATATAAAGCCTTCTAGTATATAAAAATTCTGCAGGTGCTTATTTCATTTGACATAGCCTTCAAAGTACTCAAAATCACATTGATAGCATCTGAAAATGTTGTAATTCCATGGAGTTTCTATCATGTGATTTCAGTCTAGTTCCTAGTTGGAATTTCTTTGGAGGGAAAGAATATTCATTTGTTGTTAAATCACATATCTATATTAATACTCAAAGTTAATTTAGCAATACAGTATGCTGGCTATTTTCATCATGATTTTGCCTAGTCATTAATTTGCAACATTTGATAATCCACACTAAATTTTCTCGTCAGTTATATGAATTGCCAGAATAAAAATAATTACAAAGCACTTAAAATATATTTAGCATAAGCATGGGCTTAATAGGGTGATAATAATTTTGCTATGTAGCAAAAAACCATACTTTTGCTGTCAGTGCTCTTGAAACATCTCTCCAGCAAGCCAAGAAATGATATTTTTCAGCTGAGCTTTGGGTATTCTATGGTTTATCTCTTCATAGTGTCAAAATAGATTTTTTAATATTTCTCTTTTAAATTAGATGGTAAAGGCCAAGATGGCGAACTGCAGACAGCTTTCTCTGTGAACTCCTGGGACCTTCCCTCAAACCCAGACAAAGTGAGCCTTCCAACTGGTTTTTGAGTGAGGGCCCCGCCAAACATTTGGACTACAACGCACTTCTATCAAAAATCTACCTTCAAAGAACTCCCGAGAAGATTAGCCTCAGGGGAAATTGGCCACTGGTCATGATCAGACTCCAGCCGGGGCGGAGGTCAGGGCTGCCATAGAGGGGCAGATTCTAGGCACCCAGGAAGCCACTGGGAGACGCCTGGGCCACTTTGCTCTGCTTGCGGGCAGGTGCTTTGGCAGATCTGCCTTTGGTAAAGGGTGGATCGAGAGCAGCTGAAAACGTGGTCCTAGTGCAAATCTAGCCTGACCAGCCTCAGACCGGAAGTCAACTCGGCAAACTGCCCCAGGGCAAATACAAATTGTTGCAGTTTTCTCTGCTTTTGACCAATATCCCAACTTTAAATCATGAGCAAGAAGCAGAAG
>JAJPUD010021694.1:0-22664 GCA_023553655.1 Myrmecobius fasciatus | reverse complement strand
CTCAGATCTTGGCTTCCTTTAGGCCAGGGGTTCTTAAACTGGGGTGTTTACACTTGGCTTTGTTTTTTAATTTTAACAACTGTATTTCAGTATAATTGAGTTCCTTTGTTATGCTATGTATTTTTATCAATTTATGAATTTAAAAATAATATCCCGAGGAGGAATCCATAGGCTTCGGCATTCTGCCCGAGGGATTCAGGACACAAAAAGGCTCAGAGCCCTTGTTTTAGATCGAATCTATTTAGGAGTAGTAGATGGTGCAAGGGACACCAGCACTGAGCCTGGAGTTAGGAAGTCTCATCTTCCTGAGTTCAAATTTAACCTCAGATACTTATTAGCTGGGTGATCCTGAGAAAGCCACAAAACCCCTTTTGCCTCATTTCTGTCAAATGAGCTGGAGAAAGAAATGATAAAACCATTCCAGTTTCTCTGCCAAGAAAACTCCAAAAAGTCAGGCAGGACTGAAAACTACTAAACAAGTTTCTTTCAGGCTCTACACTATGAATATGCATAGAAAATCTGGAAAACCTAGCCCATATTCTATGTCTTTCTGTGCCATATTCTCAAGACTGTTTTATATTCTTATGATATCATAGAAAGAGAGTTTGATTTAGGAGTCATGAAATATGAGTTCAAATCCCATCCCCAAAACTATTAGTTTTGTAACTTTGGGCAAGTATAGTATGAAGTTTGAAATGCCTCATCTATAAGATGGATATGATGATATTTATATTAACAATCCTCTAGAGTTATTTTTAGCAAAGTGTTTTATAAACCTGAAGCAGTATGGTACTAGAGCACTTAATCTGTAGTCAGGGGCTTTGGGGACAAATTCTGCCTTTGATGCTTGCTATCTATATGACCTTGAGCAATCTTTCTCTGTTTTAGTTTCTTCAACTGTCAAATGAAGAGATTAGTTTCAATGGCATCTCTTCCAGCTTTAAATCTATGATCCCATGTGAATATATTCAGTCATAACAGCTCAAATGTCTAGTCCCTACCCCCAAAAACACCTCCCACAGCTTGTCTGAAATCCCACAGATATTCATTTCTTAGGTTAAAGCTTTCTTGTACCCTGTTGTAATGCAAATATCTGAAAAAGATGGCCATGAATCATATATATACTTCAGTGTGAATGAGTTTCATAGTTTCCTTCCAGAGAGAAGGCTTTGAAATGGTAAAGAGAGAAGGAAACAAGAAAGGAGAGGCTATTATAGCAAAAGGGAAGGAAAACACAGGAAAGAAAGAGAGAAGCAAAGACAAATTTACCCCCCTTCTTAATTTAATCTGAGTCTAACTCTGGTTTATTTTAATTTCCTAAACTTGGTCCCTGACAAATTGATTTCTTTTCAAAAGATGAAATGGTCCCCACTTCTGATATTTGCTGATGGGATTAAGTCCATTGTTTTAAGTTACTCATTAAAGCCACATCTATTGTATTAGTCTACTTTTGTGGGCTTGATAAAATAAACACTTCAATAATATTTTATCCTTCAACTGTTCTTTGCTTAAGTGGCTTCACTGAATTACTCACAGTCATCCTTACATTAATAGGCAGTCTTAAACTCTGTCATGCCTTGATAATATGCTATACTATCCAGCTCCCCAAAATAGCAACTGTCTTTGGAACTTTCTTGGTATCTTGGTATAAGTAGTTTCTTTTCTGAAACTCACCAAAAAAAAAAAAAAATGCACTCAGGGCTTTTTTGATTCTGCTTGTGCTGATACCCCTGTATAGAATACCATTCCTGTCATGGGAAGCACATTGTCACTATTCATTGAGGCCCACTCTGGATCCGAACATTATTGCCTTAAGCTTTATTTTCATGAGCTAATGACTCAGCTGTAAAAACTCACTCAAGAATGAAAACCTTTATCTGAAGTCTCAGCTTAACAAAACTCCTGTTCCTTTAGGCTGTTGGTTCATCATTTTCTGCTGGGGTCCATATCTGAGGATATATCCTTTGCACTGTCATCATTTTCAAGAAAACTATTGACTTTGTCTTTTTTCTTCTTTCATTCATTCAACTTCATTCAATTAATTAGGTTCCCATGATGCTAAGTGAATTTAAAGGCATAAAATAAATATGAAATATGGTCCCTGCCCTCAAGAAGCTAACAGTTTCACTCTCTAATTGAATTAGATAGGAAACAAGGGACCACCTGTTCAGATATCAATGAGGGGGACAAACAAGTATTACAATATGCAAGGCATTCAAAGAAAGAAGAGGCTCTTGTGAGCTAGTATAGTAAAGGAAGCCATTAGAAAAGGTGAAGTATGTGGACAAAGACTTGATTGGAGGTTGGACTTTAAACAATACCTATTCAGAGTGAAGAAACCAGCCAGGCTAGAGCAGAAAGTCTGTGATGGAGATTGATTAGCAGGTAACAGAATTGGAGAAGTAGGTGGGGAAAGATTGTGTTGTTTTAGTCATTCTGTCAGTTAACACTTCGACTAAGTGATGGGTATTGTGGTGGTGGTAGGGGAGACCTAAAGAAAAGCAAACAGCCCCTCACTTCAGGGAACTCCCATTTTAATGAAGAAGACAGTATGCAAACAATTATATACACACATCTTCTGGATAAGTGAGCTTTTCACTTTCTATAAGGATGAAATCTGGGTCTATAGGCAAAACAACTTGCAAACTAGATTTTTGTTTACACTGGAATGCAATAAGATCATATCTGATTTTATTGGCAATCTTTTGGAAAAGAAATAAAAGATACATAAATGAAATCTTTGGTTCCATCAGCCCTGTCCCTACTTAGTCATATTGAGGTGAGTTTTTCGAATCAATTTCTCATGATTGGATTAAAAGGTGTTTATTCCACCCTGCTCCACCCTATACCACTTCCTTCACCACCACCACCACCACCCCAGTTCCTAAATATCTGAGGAGAAAGGTTTTCACCGGAAGGGAAAGGAAAACAGAAAAAGAGACAGATAATGAGGAAATAATATAATACGAAGGAGAAAAGTTAGGAAAGTAGGATTCCATTTTGATATGAATGATCTATCAAAATTTGAAAAATCTTACTTTATGTATCCAATGTCAACATAAATGCTTACTTAATATTGGCTACAATGTAACTGTATTTATTACTTGTGCCCAGTCATAACTAAAAATTCTTATCCTAGGCAAATTTAATTGTGCTAGTGGGGAATAGGGATGGGCCAGGAGTATTTGTGATAGTGCAGATAATAGTCTAACCATAGACATAGTTACACTAAGAGAGGGACACTATGATAAGAATACCCTGATCTTGGCCATATAGAGTCTTTCATACTGCTATAACAAGTGAACCAGCAGAAGACCACGTGGGGTAAAACCCCCTCCCCCTACCCCCCCAAAAAAGGTTAATGCACTGGAGCAAAGCCCCAGCTACCCTATTCTAGTTGCACTTTTGCTGTAGCTTCATTAGTTTTAAGCTTATGAGACAAGGTTTTAGCTTTATATTTTTTTAAGTGTTTTCTCCTATACTTGTTTTTATTCGTTAGTTTTTTTTTTTTAATTAAAACCACTTTGCCATAGAAAACTAAAACAGTCCTGTCCCCAAATGGAGGTGTGGCCACAAGAATTTCATGAAAGTTAAATTAATCAAACAGACTCTTGCCATATGTTTCCCATCATTCCTTGTGCCTGTTTTCTTGTATACAGTAAGACTGCCAGTTTTAAAAGAATAAGCATTCCAATGGCATTAGTGTACTATGTGGATTAATAATTTGACCAAGGCAAAGTAAAGACAGAATCTAAAATACTTAGAAAAGTAAGCACCACATATGCCTGGAAATAACGATCATTTTGAAAATTTATAAACGTTTTTAGTCTGTATGGGCCCTCAATACAAGTGAATCAGGATTTAGGTCTCAGAGCCTACAAAATCTTTAGAACAAGATGAATTTGTGGATGTAAGTCAGGAAGCTATCAAACTAATCAACTGATAATCATTTATTAAGCACCAGCAATACAACAGGCACAGTGCTAGGTACAGAAAATCTAAGGATAATAATGAAATCATCATTATCTCTTGGGTTCTATAACCAATAACAGCAACTTCTACCTGCTAAAATCAGATCAAATGAGATAATATTTATAAAGTGTGTAGCACATAGTAGTAGTAGATGCTTTAGAAAATCTTGTTTCCTCCTTCCTCTCCCTTCTTCCCTTACCTGCCAGATAATTGGAATCTGCCTACCTAGCTTGGTGCTGGAAAACAGACCAGTACCATCTGCTACTATGTAAGGGAAGCATTGACTTTTTGTCCCCTAATCAACCATCATTTCCCAATTCCCACCTGATATAGGCTGAGTGTTTTCTTGCTTGGATATTGACTGCCACATGCCTACTGCTACTGGTATCATATCATACTGGTATCATAGACCTTCCAATCTACTATACTTTTGGAAGGGACCATCTGCCCTGTCATTACTCCCCTAGGTCCTCAGGGCCTTGTCCTCCTACTTCCTTTGTCTCAATACTACTTGGTCTTTCCATTAACAATGATGGAACATCAACACAAACATGATCCTCTATGTCTTCTCCATTTAGACTGGTGAGGTCCTTGAAAGCAGGGACTATGATTTTCTGTTTGACTACCAGCACTTAGCTTAATCCATTTCACATCATAAGTATTTAAGAAATGCTTTTGTATTCCATTCTATTAAGTCAAATTCTTCAGACCAATTTAGTCTAGTTTGATCCATTATCTATAGTATAGAAAGAACACTGGATTCAGTCATCCAATGACCTAGTTTTCCATCCCAGCTCCATAACTTTCTAGCTGTGTTACCTTGGACAAGTAATTCAATCCCTTTGAGCATACTACTTCCTCCTCATCATCATCACAACCACTACCATAATCATTATTATTATAATTTATTGAATATTAGTGGTGGTATGCTGAAAGAAAGAATATTTGGATCTAGGTAGCGCCTGGATGAGTCACTTAACCTTAGAAAGAACTCTCTAAGTTTCTAAGAGGAAAAACAGTTGCTAATTTATATTAATAATTAAGAGTTTCTTACACCAATGTATTAACTTCTGAACAAATATACATATGGCAAGGGCTACATGGTATCAGATAAACACAGATCACAAGCCACTCCCTAGTGTGGCCAAATCAGATTCAAATGTCATTGGAAAACATTCAACAAAATAAATATACAATAAAATATAGATAATGTCTTATTGGGTTTTTTCTAAATCAATATCATTTGCAGGAATCCTAAAGTACTAGTTAATGGCCCCCATTTTGATTTGAGTTAAATACCAAGTATCATGGATAGAGAATCAGTTTTAGAGTTAGGAAAACCTAAATTCAAGTCCCAGCTCTAACACATACCAGCTGTGTGATCTTAGGCAAACCCCTTAACTTCCCAAGAAACTTTTTAAGTCTGTAAATCCCAATGGTCTTCTTTGGTAGAAAGGGTTGCCTTACTAGGAATTCCCTCTTCCACTGAATTCACAAATCTAGTTCAAAGCAAAACAACAACGTTCCTAAACTGCCTATTGGTGCTTAGCTCCCATCAAATAGTTTATATAAGTTCACTCGATGGTGCTAGGTATGATATGTTATGAGGCCTGGGTTAAGAAATACAAAGAAATCTGGATCCTTTGGGGAGCTAAGGGTAAACTTCCACTATACAAAAAACATGGGGCATTTCTCCCATAAGGAAAATGTTTTGTAGTATCCTAGAGCAAATGGAGTAGGCTCACGCTGTCCAATAAGCACAGATTTTTAGAAGACTTGGCCTTCTTCAGGGAACTTAGCGCTCCATCCTGTGATCAGCCCTTTCTCAGCCATCTGAAATCTGGAAGCTCTTAGTTCTAATGCTTTAGATTTCTAGCTTTTAAAAATGAATGAATGAATGAATGAATGAATAAAAAGCCAGTGGGCCAAACTAAGTGCTGAAAGGAATTTTCCATGTGTTTTCCTGATGAGCAAACATTTGTGTTATGCTCTTGATTGGGGTATTGATGATTTTTCAGGAGGGTAAGGGTTTGAGAGCCTCCAAATATATGTTGTTTCTCCCTAATCAAGGCTGAGTCTATGTGTGAAAAGAAGAGATGATGGAGAAATGAACTAGCCATTATTTTAACAGTTTTATTTATCTATGTAGTATCCAAGAGTATCTTTTGTCTACATGGTGATTTGGGGCCCCCACAAATGATTTGCTTAACTCACCAACATGTTCTACATCACATTGCTTGATTATGCTAGAGTGTTTTTGTTTTGTTTTGGGCTTTTTGGTTGTTTTTCCTACTAGTACATAAAACCTTTTACTCCACAGGTAATATTAAAATGCAAATTCCCCCACAGATAAAGTAAGATTGTAGGAAAAACATTGTATTTGGAATCAGAAATTCTCAACTACTCTGAATAGCTTGTGACCTTGGAGTGACACTCATACATAACCTCTTTCAGCCTCTTTTTCTTCATTAGTATAAGAATAAAAATGAATTAAAGCTTTTGAAATATCAGCTATTATTTATAACTACAATGATGGGAGTTTAGAGGTTGATGAAATATTTGATGCCATTTAATCCAGTCCCTCCCTCATTTCACAGAGGAGGAAACTAAAGCCGAAAGGGGTTGACTGATTTTCCCAAAGTCACATAGGTAGTAAAGATCGAATCAAGATATGAATCAAGTTCTTCTGTCACTAAAATCACTTCTCTTTCCACCATGCCATACTGTCTAATCCATTACCTTAAGTCCACGCTATGGTATGAATGACTTGCATCATATCATTTCCTGAACACGCTTGGAAAATAGGGTAGGCCCTGGAAATCTGAAGGTGATGGTTTAAAAAAAGGGGGGGGGTAGTCCCAGGAAATCATAACTAAAGACAAAATGTAATTGGAGAATACACAATTTTGCTGCCCAGGGTTTCCATCATATTGATGGCTAGTAAGAGTGTTTAATCTAATTGTCTGTACAGCAATGGCCCATTTGAGACAACAAGCAAAGCCAGATCAACTGAAAAATGGTCAGCTATGGACTTCAGAAGCATGAGATTGAGCTTTAAATACCTTTTCTCATTTAGACCAGTCTTCTTTCATGGGAGAATTGCTTGTGTCCTGTCTAAAAACTGAAACCCTACCAGCTCTTCCTAGTTTTGTTCTCATTGCTATTTTTTTTGTGACTTTGATTTGAAGTATATTCAAAGTTTTTAAATGTTCCCCATTTAACATTTAAAATATTTTGAATATACTTCAAATCTTTATCTTAACCTTTATCTTTATCTTTATCTTAACCTTCCCTCTCTCCTCCTTATTTTTTTTTAATTTTTTCTCCTCATTTTTTTTTCCTCTCCTCTTTCTCTGAAAACTGTTCTATCATGTCCCCAGTTCAAAAACATTCAGTGACTCCAACCTTCATTCAGGATAAAATTCCTAAAGTTGGTTTGGTCTCAACAACTTCTTGGGCAAATAGCTTCACCAATCTGGGTCTCCTCTGTAAAATGGGATGGGGGATGCAGGGCTGTGTTTTCCACTAAATTACATATATGATGCTTTGAACTTTCATTAGGCTTTTTTCATTACTCCCTAAAAGAACTGTACTCTTCCCAAATTAACCTATCCCCAAAGACTCTTTGTTTATTCTTTGCCTCTAAAGCTCTTTTCCTGGGGCTCTCTTTCCCATCACCACACCCTCTGCTTATGAAAACTCTTTCTTTTTACCTCCACTGTATAGGACAGTGCCTGGCACATAAGCCCTTAATAGTCATTGACTGACCACGGTCACAACACATTAGCTGACTATTTCAACTGCAAGTCTTCTCTACCTTTTCTAAATTACCTTGGAATTATTGAGCTCCAATGATTCCCTGACATCTCCAGGTTCAACTAGAAAATCCTTGTTCCACAAATAAATTATTCCATCTCTCAGCTTTAGGCAGTTCCATGCCTGGGATATTCACCCTCCTCATCTCTGCCTATTTACTGCCTTCCCTGAGCTCCTTTAAGTCCCACTTCAAGTGTTATCTTCTACAGGAAATATTGGCAAGCCTTCTTAATACTAGTGCCTTTCCTCCATTAAATCAATTCTTATCTATCCTGTACATAGCTTGTTTGTATATAGTTCTTTGTATATAGTATCTCTCCCATTACATTGTGAGCTCCTTGAGGACAGGAAATATATTTTGCTTCTTTTTGTACAATGCCTGGAACATCATAAGCTTAATAAATATTGATTGATCACTAGAAATGTTCTCTTCCTTTTCTAAACTGTTGTGGTACTTAGTGAGCTTTTAATCGATCTCTATTACTTTCTGGGTCAAATAGAAAGTCCTTATTAAACAAACAAAACAGTCCATTTCTTAGATCCAGGCCTCTTCCTACCTTTCCAGTCTTCTTAAATTTTACTCTCCTTGGACTTAATAATGCAGCAACACCAACCTTCTTGCTGTCCCTCGAATTCCATATCCTGACTCCATGATTTTTCATTCTGACCCCCATGCCCAGAATGCTCTCCTCCTTCACCTCCTCCTACTGGCTTCCCTGACCTCCTTCAAGATTCAGCTCAAATCTCAAACTTCTGCAGGGCCTTTTCCTGGTTCCTCCCCCTGCTAGTGCCACCTATGACGTATGTGTCTCATGTGCACTTAATTACTTATGTGTTGTTGTCCTTCATTAGAATGTGAGTTCCTTGAGGACCAGGAGTATTTCTGCCTTCTATGTGTAGCCTCAAAATTTAGCACAATGGCTTGCACCTAGTAAGAAGTGTTTGTAGATTAACACCATTCACCATTTAATAGCTGCTTTATATTTTTTTCTATACTTTGAGGATCTGCTATTTCATTGGTTTGATAATTTCTCAAAAGACAGAAATCACAACTCCTCCCCCCCTACACATACCACTCCTCCTTAGTATTCAAAATTGATGTGGTCAGAAAATCTGTTGCCCTGTAATTAGCCCCAAACTAAGACTTTCCAAACTTTGTTAGGCTGGTTCTCAACAATAGACCTACAACCTACCACTCGACTCATTCTTATTATAATCTTTTCAGTTTGAGAGTATATCCCAGAGCCTCTTTAGATATCAAGAACTCAGGCTCACATAGATAAAAGAGGAGGGCTTTGTTACATTAAACATAGATGAGCTATATTTGAAACTGTTCAATGAAGAGAACTCTAATTTGAAAAACTTATGATTCTATAATTTGGAAATCATAGAATTCCAAAATTCTATGGCGTTCAAACCTGGCTCCTCCAGTTATTATTGCCCCCTTCACTTCTCTAGGATCTTATATTTCTAATCTGTAAAATAGATATTGTACTAAAATAGAGATCTTCCAAGATCCCCTCTTCTAGCTCAAAGTCTATGATTTGATCTTGTAACATAACACCATCACCCTCCACTAGACGGTAAGCTCTTTGAGGGCAAAAATGTTGTAGTATACATCTCTGCATATCTCTTTTAGTTTATAGTGCAGTGTTTTAAACACAGAAGTACTTAAATGTTTTTTGTGTTGAATGAATGTTCTTTTTTTTTTTTTTTTGATTGGTGAATGGAACCAGATATCACATTGGAAGAAGACTATTTCACATCCCTTTTTTTTTTCCTGCATGAAGTTTGTTTATTTGTTTAATCTTTAATTTATTACTTCTTCCACTGAAATCTCAGAATATGTTCAGCTCTACCTCTGTCATCTTTCACTTCAGCTGTTTCAGTATTGTTTGACTCTTTATAATCCCATTTGGAGTTTTCTTGGCAAAGATACTGGAGTGGTTTGCCATTTCCTTCTCCAGCTCATTTTACACATGAGGAAACTGAAGCAAACAGGATGAAATGAGTTGCCCAGGGTCACCCAGCTAGTAAGTGTCTGAGGCCAGATTTGAATCAGGAACATGAGTCTTTCTAACTCCAGGTCTAACAACCCAGTTGTTACCTCTGCCATAATCCTAACAGAGACCCTCATTGCCACCTGTCTAGACAATCAAAATAGCCTCCCAACAGATTTTTCCCTCCTTCCCTCACTGCTCTTTCTAATCCTATAAATCAATGAGCACTTATTAAGTGCCTACTGCATAGTAGGCACTATGCTGACCTGTCTTTGAAATAGATAACATCCTTATTATAACTCCCAGATTAATCTCTTTTATCTGTAAATCTAATTATATCACCCCTTTGCTCACAAATCTCTAAAGCTCCCTATTGCCTATTGAGTAAAGGTCAAATATATTTTGTCTGGTATTGAAGATCTCCCATACTTTGGTATCACCCTAATTTATCCCTTAGCACTCTTCTCTACAGGTAAAATTTTAGACAATATGGATTACTGTTTTTCACTGTCTGTGACATGAATCCTTATTTTGACTCATGTTCCTCTTCTTCCTCTTTGCCTCTTGAATTCTTGTCCATTCTTTAAATACAACCCAAATGCTACTGCTTTCATGAAGTCTTCCATAATTACCATTTACTCTTCCACTGTCAAAAGCCTTTGCCTGAGAACCTCATACAATATATGGTTTCCCAGCTTTCTAGTGTCCAAGGATTATTTTATATCGCCATCATATCTATGTACATATGATATACTTCTACTAGATTACAAACTGTATTAGAACAAATACCCCAAGGTACCTGAGTTTTTTTTGTGTATTTTACACTAAGACTGATACATTTACTGAGCACATGGTAAGGTATATAATCAACATTGGTTAAATTTCTTTGAATTGGCAAGTGCTTAACTATTACTTACTGAGGAATTGTTTGCTCCTAGTGGCTCTGCCAGTATTTAAGTCTTGTTTCTGGAACTCAGAAAATAACTCTCTTGACCTTCTCTCTGCCCAAGTTTCCTCAAAAGTCCAAAAAAAGCTGTTAGAAAATATAAATGACACAAAAATAAAAGCAAATAACTTGCTTCTAAAATTGTATTCAATATAATTAAAACTACTTTTTGCAAATACTTGAGATTTCAGATGGTACATGGCAACCTGAACATAAAAGAAATACACAAAATTCATAACCTCACCCAAAAAAAATTTCAATTAGCTAATAATGAGCTCCTATTGGAGAAGCTACTAAAAAGGATGTTATTTTTTTAAATTTCCTTTCTTCCTAAGCTTATCAAAATTTTCCATATTCATCAGTCATACACTGTTCTTTTCACTGGGGTAAGTGCTGTATCAGATATAGCAGAATACTATGGGTATCAGATGACATCAGATCAAACTCCAACACTACCAATTACTGTCTATGTAACTTTGCACCAATCCCTTTTCTTTCAGCCTCAGTTTCCTTACCTGTGAAAGCAACACAAAATAGTGATTTTGCCCATCTCACAGGACTTTGAGGATCAAGTGAGAAAATAGATATCAAAGCACATTGGAAAGTATAAAGGACTATAAAAGAAATAGGAGCTACTGATATGATGATGTACAAAGATAATTGTTATTTCTTATAATCCATTCATTTCAGCTTTTTTGAAGATGAATGCAGATACTACAAAACAGTATGGTGATAATTTTGAATGGTGAGAGTGGCCAGGACATGAATTCTTGACTGGCCCTGAAAAAAATGTCTGGGCTAGTATTTTATAGAATCTTTCCCTTTATCTCTTATCTACTTTCAAAATTTTCCATTCTCCAGTCCTTTCCTTATTCCCCCAAAGCCAAATTAATAGACAAATAAATTCATATTGAGTGGTGATGGGTGTGATTAAATTGAAATGCTATACCTTCTATGTAACAAATTCTCATTATAATAAGAACCTCCTGAGTTATAATGCCTCATCCCATAAGTGTTGCTCTAATGGTGCAAATTTCAGACTTAAATGATATAGGGAGATATTTGGGGGGTGGGGTGGGAAAGGAACTTTCAATATCCCAAAAAAGTCACTTAAGAAACTACATCCACCCCTGAATCTAGTATTTATAGACACAATGTCATTATTGCTTCCAAGTTTGGTTGCTCGACCTTATTCCCCTAACAAACTAGCTGATATTATACTTGGATCACCAGGGGCCTTTCTGAATTCCATGGTCTACAGAATTAGGCACAAACTAATTGAGAAATATAATTGAAGGAAGTGTATATATATGAATATATGTGTGAAGGTTTTTTTTTAGTCAGATTTCATGCCTTTTCTTTCAGTGGTTTGAGGTGGGCTTCAAACTGAGGTTGAAGAGTAAATATCTTAGGTTTCAGATTTGATAGAAGTGGGGTAGGGGGAAAGTACTGTGCCTTTAAGAAAGAGAGCAGGTAGAATCATGTCCCCAGGCCAGGAAAGTACCAGTCATTTTCAGATAAATTATATCCTCCTCCTCCTCCGTGGGAAAAAAAAAAATCATACTCAGACTTAACTGTCCCTTTGGCACTTTTGTCAAATGAGTTTTAGTAGCAGGAGCTGCTAAAAATATAAGCCAATTTCTTTCTTCATTTAAATCAAGTGCTTAAAAAAAAAAGTGGAGTTCATAGAACTGGTACAGGGCTCAGCATACCAGCAGTCTGAGCTAACTCAGCCTCTGAATAAGATGACTTACCAACCCAGCCTCCTTCTTACATTGAAAGTGCTTCTGGGCATTGAAGGAAAGAGTATTATTGGCTCATCAGCACTCCTAACACTTGGAGCAATTGGGAACAGTGGGTAAAGGTACCACACATTCCAATCCAAGTCGATATGACCAGATGGGAGGCATTAGATCCTGTCATGGATTCACTCAACCCATTTCTTCCAGGCTTTGTTGTTGGCTGGCCTAATTAAAAAGCAGTATAATAAGCTAATATTGCCTCCCTGTATAATGTGAAACATGAAAGGTGTTATTCTTTCTATGGTGTGTTTGATATGTAAGAGGAAATTCTTGAAAATCAAAACATCTTCAACACCCAAAGGAATGGGGGAAATTTCAGACATTGTAATTGGCAATGAGAGATATTGTTAGATTGGGGGAACCTTCCTGGGATTCTTTCAATCACACAATGTATAGCTACCTCATTCTGCCTGAAAAGACAGTTGGCCTTGTTATAGAATAATGTAACCTGTATTTCAGTATATCAAGGCCAGCATTTTACCATTCCTTCCATTTGTAGCTATTTCCATGCCATACTTTGACGTTCTTATACATCTTTGTCATGAATCCCCATTTACTAGGCGACTCCATCAATTTTAAGATTATTGTGTGTGACATAAATGATCCTTCCAAGGTTTTTTTTAGTAGATAAAATATTTTAATATTTTGCAACAAATATTAACAGCTCAGAACCTTTTCATTATGATCACCATGATCATCACTCAATTTTTTTTTGACAAGTAACTTTGAAAACTAATGAGAAAATATATAGAAGGGACCCCTTTCTTGAAAATACCTTTTGGAATTTCACTGAAACCTATGGAATCCAAAAAGCACCTGCCTTTATTTCAGATTCTGTCCTGTAATGAAGAATGAAAATATTTGTTGCTATTCAGTTGTGTCCAACTCTTCATGACACTATTTGAGTTTTTTTGGCAAAGATACTAGAGTGGTTTGCCATTTCCTTCTCCAGCTCGTTTGAAAGATGAGGAAAGTGAGGCAAACAGGATTCAGTAACTTACTCAGTCATCCAGCTAATAAGTATTCAAGGGTGGATTTGAATTCAGGTCTTCCTGACTCTAGGCCCAGCACTTTAGTTACTGTGGAACCGAAGTGAAGATGGTGAGTAGTATTTAATTGCTAGAGTTGCCTTCCCTTTTGTATATTAAGTCCATCCTTTATACCCAAAGATGAGGGTACTGACCCACTATTACAAAGGTTCTGAGTTGTATTTACTGTTGTGGCAATTGATTTATAAAGCTATTTAGACTGTTTCTCCTCATTAGCTTTAGGACCAATGGCATAGAATCTAAGAAGATTGTGGTTAGGGATGCTGTTTTGGTGATTATGGCAAAGCAAAATGAGAATTGTACACTCAGAAATAGAATTTGCAACTTTGGTTGACTCCTCTTCCCATCCAGAAATCCTAGGGATCTTTTAAGCAAATAGCCAACATATATATGGCTGTGATAGGCTGAATAAGACTTCTCTCAAGGAGGTGCTTAAGTGAGTACTTGCAAACACATGGATTATAAGGGGAAATGTCTAACTTAATACAACATGTAAATCTTTTGAAAATGCTTCTTATAAAATGAGAATACAATTCTTGATCATAACCCTAAAAGGAGAAACAGACGCAGAAGGAGAAAGAGAAATGCAGGATAGGGAAAAGGGGGGAAAGTGAAGGCAAAGAGAATCCTAAAGGGGAATACTCCCCAAAAGAAGCTTCCCCTTCTGGCATACAGCCAAAGCCAAGAAGGCATTTTCAGTGTTGAACTTGATTAAAAAACAACAAAAAACAGTTGAAAGGCTGTTTCCTGTTAGCCTGACCTCTGGACAAACAAAAAGAGCCTCAATCCAGAGAAATATTACATGCATCTTTTCTCCATTCTCTTTACTATTACTACTACTACCTCCACCACTACTACCACCACTACTTGCTATTACCATCACCACTAAGACCACCACCACTACCACTACTACCACTTATACTATTACTACAACATTATTATTACTATTACTACACCATTATTATTACTATTACTACTGAAACGACTAACTACTTAGATAACATTTATATAGTGCTTTCAAATAAAGTATTTGCAAAATACTTTACAAACATTATTTTTATAACAATTTTGAAAGGTAGATGCTATTATTATCCTCATTTTTCTGATGAAGAAATTGAGGCAGACAGATTAAGTGACTTGCCCAAGGATGCACAGCTAGGAAGTATCTAATGCCTTCCTAATACCAGGTCCAGAGCTCTATAACTGTAACAATTAATGGCCTCTACATCTGTTTTATACAGATTGCCTGTTTCTAATATCTTCCTTTACCATGGATGCTCTATAATTTGCTCTTCCAGTCTCCCCTGAGAATTCAGGGCAACTTCATATTTTCCTGCATTCCAAAATCCATGCCAAATTTGAGGTTCATTAGGGATGCTACTTATTTGTAAAGAACAGATCAGTTTTTAATAGATTGGGTCCAATCTTGTTAATAATAGAATAGTACTGTCCAGTCAGCTCTTCAGAAGACTAACTATTCTGGCTCAAGTTGATAGAGAGGCAAAAGGCTTATTATTTCCTTCTTCCTTCCAAATAGCAAAAAAAGGTAATGGGATGACATTAAAAGAAATATTAGACTTTCTATTTGTGTGATCCTGGCCAAGTCATTTAACCCCGATTGCCTTGCAAAAAGCAAAACAAAACAAAACAACAACAAAAATATTAGATTTTTCACAATAGGCCTGTAACCCACAGAGTTAAATAACCAAAAGTGAATATTAAGATACTCAGTAAATTCTTGTTTGAGTATCAACCTCTCACCTGAGAAGGATTTCCCCCAGGTTCAAATTTTCACCTTTTTTGTTGTTGTTGCTTGCTCTGTGTTTTTAAAATATTCCATATTCATCAGATTATTTCATTTCTACTGCTGCTTGCATCTGAATAGGTTTGAAGTTTATTTCAGATGTCCTGTTGATCAAAATGATAGATTTCTAATAGATACATATCACGTGGTATTCTTGGGCCTGTTTTGGGGCTGAAAGAAAAGACTATTATCCTCCAGAACTACTGAAACGTAAATTCTCTCCCTAAAGGAAAAAGTCAGGTTAGGGGATAAATAGATTGGCTTGCCTCTTATACGGGCAATGTGACTCTTAAGAAGAGCAAACTTACCTCTCTCTCCAAACTTTCATTTGAAGCACACAGAGCCTTTCTTCCTTTGTGTCCCTCAGAGCTCACTCAAGGACAAAGGTCCAACTAACTTCAAAGATTTGGCCTGTCCACTGTGCCCACAGCAGGAAGCAATAAATGTATGTAGTCTAAATTCACTTCTAAATATCCTACTGAGTCAAGAACATCATCAAATCCAAAACCTAAATTGTATTTTTCTTCTACAAAGCTTTTCCTGATTACTCTAAACCACATTGGTATCTCCCTTCTCTGAACTCTTCCAGTATTGACAATCTAACACCTGGGGTTCACGGACCCCTAAGGAGGTCTGGGAATAGATTTCAGAGCGTCTCTAAATTTGGAAGAGAAAAAATTACATTTTTATTTTTGCTAATCTCTGGATAGAATTTAGTATTTTTTACAGTTATGAATATAGCCAAGAAACAAACTCCTGAGAAAGGGTTTGGCACAGACACAGAATAAAGCTAAGAACTCTTGGTTCTATAGCAACAATAGTCATCCAACAAATAATCACCTTTTTTTTTTCTTTTTTGGCAAGGTAATTGGGGTTAAGTGACTTGCCTGGGGTCACACAACTATTGCTAAGTATCGGAAGCCAATTTTGAACTTGGGTCCTCCTGACTTCAGGGCCAGTATTCTATCTACTGTGCCACAAAGCTGTGCCGAGCCATCTTATTTTATAGTATTATGGGATCGTGGGTTGGAAGGGGCCATTCTCAACAGTCTCATCTGAAAAATAAAGAAAATGGAAATCCAAAGAATTCAAATCATTTTTCTTGTAAACACATATAAAAGAACTGAAACTTGAACCTGGGTCCTTCAAATATAGGAATATTTTGATTTCATCTCAAATATTGTCTCCTAATTATTTCATTTGTATGAACATTATGTGTTCATACAATGTGAGGTCCTTAAGGATAGAGATTGTCTATTTCCCAAAAATTCTAATCACAGTTCATCCAACAAATGAACCAGAAAAAAACAAACAAACATTTATTCATCCTCAAATATGACTCATTGTTTTCAGTGAATTGACTTGCTTGACCAGTTAATCAGTCAATTAATCGAATGACCAATCAATCAAAAACATGATTAGAATTTAAAATGTATCAGGTACTGGGAATACTGGTATAAAAGAAAATAATCCATTTCTTTTTTTTTTTTTTTTTTTTTTTTAAATTTTGGGACAGCTAGTTGTAGGTGTAGTGGATTAGAGAGCAACATCCCTGAAGTCAGGAGGACCTTCGTTCAAATCTGGCCTCATTCACTTCCTAGCTGTGTGATTCTGGGCAAGTCACTTAACCCTAATTGCCTCAGCAAAAATAAATAAATAAATAAATAAAAATTCCAATCAATAGAAATTTATTTTTTAGGAACTTGCATTCTACTGGGAAGATGCCACATGTTCACAGGTAAAGACAATACAGGAAACACGAAAAATAGATGAAAAGTAAGAGGGGAACAAAGGGCTGTGAAGGCTGGAATTATACAAACCACACAACAAATTCAAGAAATGCAACAACAACATTGAAGGGAAGGGAAAAAAAAGAAAGAAAAAATCTGGATATTTTCCTTTACAAAATAAGCAGTCCTGGGATTTGGAAACATTTATTTCTTTCTGATTAGAGCTCTTTGAGTTTGACATTCACGTGGATTTGTTAGTCTTAGCTTTGTTTTTCATTTCCCCCTATCCCTGACATCCAACCTTCTCGTGTGTGTGTGTGTGTGTGTGTGTGTGTGTGTGTATGTTGTGTTTAAATTCCCTAAGGAATGTGTTTAAAATACCTAAGGAACTAAGAAAGTTGCAGAGAATTCACTTGCTTTGGGGATTAGCTAGATGGTGCTAGAAGATATAGATAGACAGATCAACCAATCAATGATATCAAAGATGTCAAGTATGATTATTAGGTTTATAGAACCCTAGTTGGTTCGAAATTCAAATTGGCTCATTCATTAGAGACTATCGTAATAAATTAGTAGGGAGTTCTACTTCCCTAACCTAGTAGATTTCTAGGTGTGACTTAATTCAATCCAGAGCAGCCCATATTTATTGAATATCTACCAGGTGTTGGGCACTGTATATAAAGCTAAGAGATAGATTGATGCCATGGAAAAAAAATGATGGAGAGATTAGAATACCAGGGTTCAGTTTCTGACTCTGTCCATTATGACTGGTGAGTTTTTTCTCTGCATTTCTGATTATAATCCTCAGCTATAAAATGAAGGGATCTGCAATGTGATCCTATGTTCCCATCACTATCAGTCTGTCATCATCAGTCAAAATAAGCATTGACTTGCTTCCTATGGTCATCATCTTAAAGTGTGTTTAATATAGTTCCTCAAACATTTTGTTACAATATTGTTGGGCTCTTGGGTCACAAAAATGAATAGAAAAATAGACTTCTAAACCCTTCAAAAACTTTTAAACCCAGAAGCTCTAGATATAGAATCACAGAATTTCAGAGCTAAGAAGGAGCCTGAAGATCTTCCTCTCTGTTTTTATAGGTGATTTAACTGATATTCTAAGACATCTAATGACTTTTCATTTATTCTGTCCCTCTCTGTTTCTATTTCTTTTTCCTTTTAAATTCTTTGTGCCTCTGCCTCTAATCCAGATTAAACTGGCATGAGAGCAATCTGATTTAGCCTAACTTAATAGCATTTATGAATAAGGAGTACTTGTGTACAAAACTGCAGTAACCAGGCAAGAAAAGAGCAGCAATCTGTTGGTAGTACCACTGGACAGGAGGATTCTAATCCTCATGTAGATTTGGAGTCAACTTTGAAAGGAAAGAAAATAAAAGGATATAGCACACACCTATTCAACAAGACTAACCAACAAGATTAAAAAACTCTGTGTTCTAGCTAAACTGAGGCCTCCAAGGGACACAGTCTAGTGATGAGTCTAGGTTCAGAGAAGATTCATCCTCTCATGGAAGAAAGATTTGCCCTTAGTGCCTACCTAACACACTGCCTGACACAGAATTGACAAGCCCCTGAAAAAATGGTTGTTGATTGTTTAACTGATCCATATACTTATTAGCACAGGGCTATGGGTAATAGCCAAGTTATGGATTTAGAGCAAAAAAGTCAGGACTTGGAAGTTTTTCTTGGCACATCAGTCATGGATGCCACCAATGAGTAGTCAGAAAGGTCAGAAAATAAAACCATGGAGAGCTAGTTTCAAAAGCTAGGACAAAGCAATGGAATAGATAGACCAATAGCAAGAAGAGATTACAAGTTAGAAATCAGGCTCAGAAGTTCTCCATGTCCAAGAGCAGTGGTCAGTATCCAGGTGACCTAGGGAAATTTATGAGAGAGGAAAGAGATGATGACACTTGGTCACTGAAACAACCACCTGCTCCTATTTTGGGGCACCCTGTAGATCCTGAAGACAAGAACCAATTCCAGTAGAGCTGCAGGCAGGGGCAAGCACTTGTCAACACTTGGCAGCTGTGAGGAGTACACTGGCAAGAGATTAGTAGCAGCACCTGGTGAGCATATCATGATACAAACACACCCTCTGGCAATGCCCACCCCACCCCAATCAGAGAATCATAGAAATTTAAAGCTAGCTGCACAGAACCTTAGAGACCATTGCATCCACTCTGACCCTTTTAGAGATGAAGAGCCAAGGATACCAAGAACTGACTTGTCCAAAGTGATAGTTGGATAGTAGAAAAACCAGCATTAGAATCCAGTTTTTCTGATTGCTGATTCAATGATTTTTTTCTATTATAATACAGCTACCTCTTTGCGGATGTCTGATTGACATAAGATATTATGGGCAACTAAGTCATTTACCTTTTCTTAGACTCAACTTCCTCACCTATAAAATCAGGACAATAATGCTTACCACAGTTCCCCTCCCAGGAAGATTATGGTCTCAAAGGACATAATTGGTAGAAAGTTCTTCACAAAACTTAAAGCATGACATAAATGTCAGCTATTAGTATGATGATGTCAGGTAGTGGTAAGGTTGGAACATTCTGGGGAAAAAATAACATGAGACAATATTTATGTAGTTATTTAAAGTATGCAAAATACTTTATCTTATCTCATTTGAAAAGAATTATAAATCTCATTATCTTATGCATCTTGTCATACCTATAAATGCTCAAAAAGCTGACAAAGAATCAGGATAATT
This sequence comes from Myrmecobius fasciatus, assembly GCA_023553655.1. NCBI lineage: Eukaryota > Metazoa > Chordata > Mammalia > Dasyuromorphia > Myrmecobiidae > Myrmecobius > Myrmecobius fasciatus. The sequence goes on along the minus strand of JAJPUD010021694.1, from coordinate 2,802 downwards.
AGACTAAAACTAAACACAAACACAACAAAATACCTGAAGCCTGACAAACAAGATGAATTTGATTTGATCAATAGAATGGCAAGGGTTGGTTCCCCCCCACCCCGGTATTTATGGAAACTTCTTCATGTTTAACTCAAGGTTTCCTGTAATCACCTTTGACAATCCTCCCCCTCAGCCCTAGTCAAAGTGTAAAAGCTATGGACTAGGAGAGTAACATTTAAGAGAAATAAAGATGCTCCTCTGAAGGGGGACTGACTTTCTTGACCTTCAGTTCTCCCCCTATATACTAAATAAGTTTCACTCAGCACCCTGTCTTTCACTTGAAAGGGTATAAAATGTTTAGTCAGTAATTCGTTTCTTCTTTCTGTCCTACAAAAAAACTGGAAAGATAAAAAAAAAAAAAACTGGAAAGATGCTCAATGAAGTTGCTTTCATTTACTCCATACTTTTTAAGTAGTTCATGAGGATTCCTGGTTTTTTCAAACTTAAGAGAACTAGGGATAACTTTGATCTGCAGCATTTACCTATCTAGGTGAAAAACAACAGCCTTCAAAATGCATGCTAAGACTTGCATTGAGAAAAGAGAATCCATATGTATTGTAGAAGCCACTCCACTGTTGCTAGGAGTAGACTTCATAATTTTTCAGAGGATAGTTCCAACTTGCAACCATCTCTTGACAGTTCTTCTTCCAAAACACTAGTTTTTGCTTTAAAGTTTCTAGCGCAAAGCCTTGAAATTGGTGGGCCAAGGCCATCTCCAGGAGATTAAAAGTCAGTATGATTAAGAAAAGTACATTGTGACTCCCCACACTAATTTGGAAATCCCTTCACTTTATTTTTTGGGTGTGAATATTAGGACCTGAGGCTCAGTCTCCCAACCCATACTCAAACTGACAAGAGTGGCTTGTCTCCCAGAGTGAGGCTGCCTACATATCTCCTCAGGGAACTGTGGTAAACTCTGAAGAATTGTGGGATTAGTTCTCTGATAGTGTAGCTTATGAACTCACCATCCAGTGATTCCCCATCAATATCAATTACCATTTAATCAAAAACATTTAACCAGTCAACATCAGAGGGATATATATTGAGATGGTCCAAAGTAAAACAATGGTTGAATTTGAAACCATACACTTTCTTCTTCCATCTTAGTCTGTTGGGGGAAGTGGTTGCCCCCCAAGTTTACTTTAGAGTGTGCCCATAGCTGTTGGATGAGTCAATCCCTTGCTTGTAGAACACAATATCATCCCTGCTTGATCAATTCACTGCTGGGATGGGTCAAGCAGATCACTTCTCAAAAATGGATCCCTACTGAGCTCAGCTATCACTGCTACTATTCTTTGGTTGCCACAGAAGACATTCAGTGACACTTCTGACCTTTTAAAGCTCATGGGGTAATAACCTGATTCATCTTGTTCCTAATACTTTTTCACCTGAGATCAGAAAGGGCAAAAACATGCATAATAGGGGCAGAAGAAATAGATGTGTGTGGGTGGGAGGGGGGGTAATTCAGAGACACATGGAGGCTGGATAGGAAATGAGGCAGCCTAGGGGAGTTAGCGCACTGCTAACTTTGTTAATTATCACAGAAAAGAACGCACGTCTGAACTTCTTGTATACAAACTGAGTTCTGAGCAGCCAATCTGATCCCTATACTGTAAACCAACAGGGAAAGTTAGTGGATATCTGTGCATACAAAGGGAGGGAGGAAAAGGCCCTGTTCATTATACATTTCTAGAAACTGGCTCACCAAGCCTCCAGATGGATTGATACCAGGCAGAGCATTTTGAGCATACTCTAAGGTCCAGCTTCTTAACCCATATTTCACAACTCCACAATCTGGAAAATGTATAAAGACAAAAGACCTACTAATGTTAGGAAGAAATTGGACAATGAAGGCCTACTCTTGAGAGCACAGATTCTTAAACTATGGGATTGTAATGCTACTGAATGTGGGGAGTCACAAAATTATGGTTTATTATCAGTAAATGTTTGATTTCTATACCTATTTTATATACTTATATATCGAAGGTCACCTAAAATTTTCTTGAGCAAAAAGAGGTTGTGGGAAAAGTTTAAGAATCTATACTCTAAAGAATAGGCCTTCATTGTCTAATTCCTTCATTACATTTGAATGCCTTTTGTCTTAAAAAATTTTCTGTTGCTGTCTTCCAGATTGAACCTTCCTTTTGACAAAGAAAAAACAATTAAGCCATATCTCTTTTTTTTCTTTTTTTTTTTTTGCTTTTTGCTGAGGCAATTGGGGTTAAGTGACTTGCCCAGGGTCACACAGCTGTTACGTGTCTGAGACCAGATTTGAACTCAGGTCCTCCTGACTTCAGGGCTGGTGCTCTATCCACTGCGCCACCTAGCTGCCCCCAATTAAGCCATATCTCACATTTGCAATATTCTGTCCTAGAACGTTTCACCTCTCTGCCATTAGGAGAAAAGTATACTTTATTTATTTTTTTTTATCTTCTAGTGTATACATTGACTTGTCAGTTATTCGAAACACATCCTTTTGGTGATCACTTCATTACATTTGCAACTATTTACATAATTGTAGATATAATGTATATTGTTCTCTTAGTTCTACTTATTTCAGTCTTCATCAGTTTCTATAAATATTCATATTTCTATGAATTTTTCAGTCATCACAGAATAGTACACGCCTATAGTTCCCTATGCTGGGGATAGAGGGGCTAGTGGATTGCTTGAGTTCAAGAGTTCTGACTTTCAGTGAGGATAAAAAAAGATGGAATATCTGTAGTAATTGTGAATCTGACATCAATATGTCAAATTCTC
>JAJPUD010021693.1:0-22665 GCA_023553655.1 Myrmecobius fasciatus | reverse complement strand
TTGACTTTCCCGGTCTTCCTCTCCCTTTCAATTCCACACCCTCCCTATCCTCCAGGTACTGATCCCCTCTGGGCTGTGTACCACTCCCTCTGGGCAAGATGACTGCCCAGTACCAAGTGGCTCTGGGGCTGTGTACCGAGTATGTGCTGGTACAGCCACCTTCTACTTGCTGCAAGCTGTGATCCTGATTAATGTCAACTCCTCTACCAGTCCCAGGGCTCGGCTACACAATGGGTATGTGGGAAATGCAATATTTAACTGGCCAAAGAAGGGAATATAACTCTGGGGAAAAGGCAGATTTACAAATCTACAACTTGAATAAAGTCCAGGAAGGGCTAAAATGAGCCAGATTGGGAAGCACAGGCTATTCAAAGATGGGAGTAGAAGACAAAGTTTCAGCCATCTTTTATCTTCATTGTCTTGTAACTGTAAGCTATGAGATTACTTACTAATCTTACAGAGCTGTAAGGATCAAATGATAAATGTTTTGTAAACCTTATAGTGTTCTATTAAATGTCAGCTACTAATATTCCTTCTCTCTTGATAACTTTTATCCCTTCCTGTTCCTTCTGCCTTGAGTCTGTGTTCTCTCTTCTGTGACCCAGCTTCTGGTTTCTAAAGCTGCTGGTCTTACTGGGGCTCTGTACTGCTGCCTTCTATGTCCCAGATGAGCATATCTTTCCAGGTAACCTCATTCTAACCTTGGCTCAGCAACTGGGGGTGGTGGGAAGGAGGGAGAGGGAGAAGTACACCCAGTGATAAACTGGAGTTGAACTATATTACTTATCGAAGCTCACCCTGCAGCTTGGCACTATGTGGGTATATGTGGAGGCTTCGCTTTCATCCTGCTGCAGCTGGTGCTCATCACAGCCTTTGCTCACACCTGGAACAAAAACTGGTGAGGGGGAATATCCCTGGAGATCCGTCCCTAAGATGCAGAGATACTACAGACAGCAATGTTGCAACTGCAGTGGGGGTGATGTGATAGTACTCTCCAACATTACCTGGGAGGTGGAATGAGGTGGGATTCACTTAGGCAGTTAAAATCCTAGCAGAATCTTCACTAGAAAGTCATGTTGATGATAATCTATTGGGGGATGGGAATGGCTCTGACCATATGGGGACTGCCTAGCTGGGCTATTCATGGTTCTCATACCTACACAGGCTGACAGGGGCTGCCCAGGACTGGCGCTGGTTTGGAGCAGTGCTGCTGGCCACACTGGTTTTCTACAGCATAGCTGGAGTAGGAGCATTCCTTCTATTCCACCACTATACCCATCCGGCTGGCTGCCTGCTCAACAAGGCTCTACTCAGCCTGAATCTTTGCTTCTGTGGCATCCTCTCTTTCCTTTCCATCACTCCCTGCATCCGTCTCAGTACGTACTCTTCCAGATCTAACCTTTCCTGTCAGTTGAAAGGCTAACTGACTTGCCCTAGGGTCATAAAGCCAGGAGACTAATAAGAGGTTGGATTTGGACTCAGCTCTCCCTAAGGCCAACTTTCTATCTACTATGCCAGAACTTCTTTAACTTTTCCTATTCTCAACCCCCTTTCACAATCATCGTGGGCTCTTGGAGAAGCAGTGCTCCTTTGATCTCAGGCTATTCAATCCTTAGCTCAAGCAACTAGTAAATTACTGGTTCTCAAGGAACAGACACTCATTTAGTAAACTGAAGCAATTATGAATTAGGATACTTAGATTTCTACCCAAATTTTGTCAGTATGTATACTTACAGATCTAACCTTTTCCCCCTGCCACTTAGGGGATGTTTTCCCTAACAAACCAGCCAAATTCCAGTCCCCTAATCATTGTTTTGTAATCTGATAGAAGGGGGGAGGAGGGGAAGAAGGGAAAAGAGGAAATTATTTTGCTTTATTTGACCTGCCTTCAAGACCTTTGGAAAAGATCTTGATGTTTCCTTGGGGATGGGAAATTATTGTTGCGCCCCCCCCAAAAAAACAAACAAACAAACAAAAAAAACCACGCAGTAGTCTTTGGTGTCTCTTCTCAGGACAACCCTGTTCCGGTCCCCTACAAGCCTCCATCATTAGCTGCTACATCATGTACTTGACTTTCTCTGCGTTGTCTAGCAGACCCCCAGATAGAGGTGAGTAGAGAATCCAGGGTTCTTTGTGCTGTTTTCCCTTCATTTCTGCCTGTTATACCTCCCTATATTCCCTCCCATTTCTTCTACTTCCAACTCCATCCCCACAGTGCTACTTCGGGGACAGAATCGTACCATATGCCAGCCTAGTGTGAGCAAGGTAGAGGCACAGACACCAGACACCTCTCTGGCCATTCTGAGTGCTGGAATTATGTATGCCTGTGTGCTTTTTGCCTGGTGAGTAAAGTTGTCAAGAGGGAAGAAGTACAAGAGGTGGAAGGGGAAAAGTGTAAGAGGGAACAGGCAATAGAGGAATTACTGGAGGGTGAATTCAAGAAGTCTTGAGAGTAAGAAATATCTCAAGATGAAGGGCAACTTCTGGAAAAAAAAGATGCTGTGAGCCAGAAATCAGGTCAACATCTTTGTGTCCAAGTTAACATCTGAGCACTTAGGTAAAGCACATAATCAATTAAAAGCATTTAACTAGCCTTTGCTCTAGCTCAACACCCACAAACTGCCACATCAGATAGGTGTCCAAGGATACCTAAAGATATCCCCAATAGGCATCTCTACCCACCCCCTAATGATTATACCTATTACAAACCTTTTTACAATACTATTGAATCTGCTAGTTAACCCTCTTCCTCTCCATAGTAACGAGGCTTCCTATCTGGCAGAGGTGTTTGGCCCTTTGTGGATGGTCAAGGTTTACAGCTACGAGTTTCAGGTGAGGATGAAAATCTCAGTACCCTTCTGTGCACCTGTGAAGTTCCAAACATACAACCCTGCTCTTGTGGACCATCCCCACTGCTCACTTCATCATTTAAGAAAAATTTCTCCTTACTTTGTAGAAGCCCTCCATTTGCTTCTGCTGCCCAGATGATCTATCACCAGAGGAAGGTGAGTGTGAAATTAGGAAAATGCACAAGTACACTGCAGTAGAGAGCTCTGGAAGGAGCTGGTGCAGAGAAACCTAAACCCTGGCCCCCCTCTCTCTAAAGGGTCCAATGGAGAGGAGACAGGCTCAGGTGCACCACAAACACCTCATCGACTCTCCTACAGCTACTCTGCTTTCCACTTCGTCTTCTTCCTTGCTTCACTCTATGTTATGGTCACTCTCACTAACTGGTTCAGGTAGGGTGATACCTGTACCAAAATTGCCTTGAACCCAAATCCCTGACTTCCTAAGAAATGGGAAATCCCTGAAGGCTAATAGGATGGGACTTGGGTTTGTCAGTAAGCCTAGGGTAATGGGACATTTAAGAGCCAAGAATTTGCTCCTCCTGAACAGAGATCTTGGTCCTACAGTTATGAAGGAGCAGAGTTGGAAATCACATTCACAAGAGGCAGCTGGGCTACATTCTGGGTCAAAATTGCTTCATGCTGGACCTGTGCACTACTCTACTTGGGACTGCTGCTGACTCCAGTTTGCTGGTCAGTTACTGGACCCTCTCGACCCACACGTGTTATACGCAGGCGCTGCCGTCGAATCCATGTCTCTACCTAGGCTAGAGCCTTGTCAGCTGTTCTGCCCCTGATAATGCTAGGCAGAGGATACAGCCTTATTAAAAAAAAAAAAATAGCTCTATCCTTTGGAGGTAAGAGCATAAGTGAGTATGCCATTTTGGGATGATGGCCAGGCCCTGGCCACAAGTTGGTCCAGGAAGGGAGGTCTCTAATTCTCTGGGCCATCAGTTCTTGGCAAAGAACTGACTTCCCAGAGTCAGCAGCCAAACACCTGCTATCCTCCCCCACTTAACACTTCTCAGATCTCTAGCTGGAGGAGAGGAAACTGGTCAATAATACTGGGAGAAGGGAAACGGTGGAAGAAGACAGAGGAAAAGAGACAAAGAAGCACAGAGAATGAGACACTGTCCCATTTGGACAAAGGAAAGCAAAATTGGTTCTGGAACTACTGATATATAGGCAAGCCCTCAAAAGCAAGCTAGTTCAAGAAAGTCCTAGGGCTAAAGTATGGGGGGGGGGGCAGCTTTGCTACCCTTCAGTTGTGATCTTGGGGACAAAAGGATCATTCTCATCCTTGAAAAATGACTGCCACTAGAGGACAAACATAACAGGTGAATGAGCAAATTAATTTTCTACTGACCTGGCAGCCTGAGAAGGAAGAAAGAAGAAAGCAACACCCAGGAAATTACCTTTAGATAATTAACTTGACCTCTCTTTTGCCTTGAGCTGGTTTTCAGGAGGGGAGAAAAGTCAAAGTACAAGAAGAAAAAAGGAAATGATTTCAAGTTTTGGGGGTTCTCAGGATTCCTCCATATAGATTCCCTCAATGTGGTTAAACAGAGAATAAAGGTAGTTTCTGTAATCTGCTTCTTCCCATCATTTGTGAAGTTTCAAACAAACTCTTCTAAATGTTTCTCCTCCAGTGTGAAGAGGCATCCCACCCCACCATCCCAACCCCTTAGTCACACAGGCATCAGAGGAATTACAAAGCTACTTTTAATACTCTGGGGTAAGCCCCATAGGAATAAAAAACACTGGGAGAGGGTAGCCCCCTCACCCCCAGGAATGCCCTGGAGGAGAGCAAGGCTGCCTGGGGGGGAGGATGCACAGAGGGAACCCACTGCAGACACAGGGCGAAGGGAATGCCATCAGTTCTGGGACCTGTGAGCGCTACAGGAGGAGGCGAGAGCGTGACGGGACTGGCTCCAGGCACACGGTCGACGGGCAAGAGAGATGGGCATGAGCCATTGAGTTACTTGGGCTCTTCCTTCTTCTCATTGGCCTTTTTCTGCTTCTGTTGCATGATCTCCGAGTCCCTGGAGGTAGAGATGATGGGGCACTGGGGGTACCAAAGGGCAAAAAAGGACAGGACGCAGGGGATAAAGGGCAGAGAGGATAAAATGGATGTGGGCAGGGGTAAATTCAGTGTGCAGACGAGATGCTCACACTCAGGTGAGGCCACAGAGCTGGAGCTCAGAGGACATCTACCTTGCTTTTTACATGGCCAAAAATCTCACCATACAGACTTCAAGAAACTTGCCTCACCACACATAGCAACATGAGCCAAACGGGAAAGGCGTTGGGGTAGGAGAGAAGTACAGGAGGGGAATACGGGACCCAGAAACACAGCACTACTTGAAAACTAACGGAGACAAGTCCTTCTGATAGATCTTCCCTAGCTTTTTCCCAAGAAAAAATCTTAAACTGCTAATTCACAAGACTGGCTTAGTCCTGCACTGACAGTGAAAGAAATGAATGGGTACTACCCCAATGCATCCTGTGGCCCCTCCCCCAATCCCATGCCCTTCTAAATGTCTTGGGCACTTCCATCTTCCTACAATCCACCCTCTCCCCTCCCTGGGGCTACCTCTGCTTTCGGGCAGCAGCAGAGAGCCCGTCATCCCGGCGTTTTCCTTTGCCTGAGTCGCTTTGCTTTTTCATGTTCTTCTGGCGGGCAAGCTCACGCTGGTTACCGCCTGCAAAAAAGGGACAGAAAAAGGATGAGACCCCCCACATTTCAGAGAAGACTCTTCCGCAAACGCGGGGATCGGGAAAATACGATACTTCTGCGGACACTGACCACGGAAAACTGAGAAGGGGGGAAGGGGAAGAGGAAGGAGAGGATGAAGGGGGGAGGTGAAGCCGAATCAAAAGTGGGGGGAAGGGGGAGTACTGCTTGCACAAGGCACATTGGGGGCTGGGGGAAGGGGTCCCTATGCACACGTGTGCGGGGGGGGGGACGTCCACTTGAGGTCTTGCATCGAGCAGATGGGGGAGGGGAGATCTCTTCGTGGCAGAGAGAGGGGGCTGAGCTCCTCAGACTGGGTTCCCGGGGATCTTGTTCAGAGTACCAAGGATGCAAGAGGGGGGTCTAAATGGGAGTAGGGGGGAGTGCAGGAAGGAGGGTCTTAGCATGCTGGGGGAGGGGGTGGCGGTGCGTGGAGATCGCCACTGAGGAGCAATTTCGGAGCAGGGCCTAGACGTGGGCTCCCCGGGAAGGCCTGGCGCTCCAAGAGACGCTTGGGATTAGCGTAGGGAGGGGGCGTCGGTGCTCACGGGTCATGGCGACGGCAGCGGCTCCGGCTTGACTCGGTGGCGTCCGCTCTTTCCTCTCCGACGTCCCCGACCCCGCCCCTTCCCCGCCACGTGACGTGTTCGCCCAATTCCCCACCGATCCAAACCACCCCCTCGCCAAGTCCTCCAAAGAGAGTTTTTATTGGTCAATAAGGATCACGTGGAGTCACGAGCGCCCCACGGACTCCTTCACCTGGAGGCGGAGAATCATTGACGAAGGGCACAGCGTAGGGAGGAGCTTTCGGATTCAGGGCGTGGGCGGGGCTCTAAGAAAAATAGGCTGCATCACGTGGCTGGGGTGGCGACTAGGCGCTCCCGGAAGTGCGGCCCCTCCCTAGTTCCTTGGCCGGGGAACCGACGTGTGACCGGATGTAATGCCCCAGGTGCCTGGGTTGGCAGAAAAGGTCCTCAGTTTGTCGTTTCAATTGTTCCGTTCCTCAGACTCTTTAAATGTGAGTTCCCAAGAGTAGTCTCCAAAGATTCCTTTTTGTGGGCATAGGTCAGTCTCTTGGGAAGGTAGTGAAAGCATTGCGTTTATTTCACTAAGCACTTCCTATGGAGTAGCTGCTAAGGAAGGTCGGTGAATAAGTCCTGAATCCAGTTGTCATCTGTAAAATCATAGGAAAACATACTTCCTGACCCTCTAGCCATAATTCAATTCAATAAACATTTATCAGTCCCCTACTATGTGCCGCGCATTGTGCCAAGTCTTGGGGAATACAAAAAATGACTAGACAGTCCCTGCCCTTAAGGAGCTTAACGTTCTGATGGGGAGACAATACAAACAAATACTTTATTTTCTTTCTATTTTTTTTTTTAGGAGTTAATCATCCTTTTTTTTAAATTTTTTTTAAATTTAATTTAATTTAATTTTATTTGTATAACATATGTGTGGGTAATTCTTCAACAATAACCCTTACATAGCTTTCCGTTACAAATTTTTCCCCCCAACTCCCCACCCCTCCCCTAGATGGCAGGATATCCACTACATGTTAATTATGTTAAAATATTGGCAAATCGAATATATGTATACATATTTCCAAACTTATCATTGTTGTGCAAGAAAAATCTTATCTACACAAACGATATATCAGATAAAGGAAACACAATGTAAGCAAACGTCAATCAAGGAGTATGAGAATGTTATGTTGTGGTCCACATTTCACATCCCTCTCTCTGGGTGTATATGGCTTTCTTCAGTGAACAATTGGAGGTGGTTTGAAACATTTCATTACAAACAAATACTTTCAAAGTTGTATACAGGTTAAATAGGAAATAATTAAAAGGGATTGGGAAAGGTTTCAGGTAGAAGGTGATTAGATTAAATCAAAAGGCTCTGTATTGTTTCTTAGAGTCTTCAGAGATCCAAAATGTTGAAAGTAAATACTCATAAATTCTCAAACTGAGAAATTAAGTCTTGGATAATAACGTGGAGGAAGAAATAATTTGCTTACTCTAGTTTCAAAAATTCAGACATACCAGAAGAACCAAAATCAGTGCTAGCTTCTGAGAATACAAGCTAACTTCCCCTGACTTTAGTCCTGCTTCTTCCATTTTAAACCTATTCTTCCTCTTTTGTCAACCCCTTCTTTTCTTCACATACAAACTACCAGTTAAGATTCTGACTTTATTTAAGAGGTAAAGTCTGGCCTTATCCCTCCTTTTTATCTACTATAGTTGGAATGTTTGAAGGTGTTAGGCTGTGAGGGGAATGGACTCTGAGCCACTTCTGCCCTTTCTTTATGTTAAGAACATTCATCCATACTTGGACTTTCTGAATAAGATCACAGAACCAGCAGCTAGAAAGCTAGAGTGGCTGAAGCACGTGTGCTTGAGCTGAATATAGGGAATGGAATGAGAGAGATGAGATTGGAAAGAAGCTAGAATGTGGGGATTGATAGAAAGTGTTGAAACAGAAGTGAGAGGGCAATTTTGTGGCTTCATTTGTATGTAGCATTAGTAGCTATGACCTGATCTTGGAACTGTCACACCATTTTGTTGGGACAGACTTGCCCACAAGTTTGAAATGCCTCTATATGCTAATTAGAAATTAGTACATGAATATACAGAAGATGTTTGTAAAATAATTACAGAAAATTAAAGCCATCGGTGCAGTTAGGTGGCTCAGTGGATAGAGCACCAGCCCTGAAGTCAGGAGAACTTGAGTTCAAATCTGACCTCAGACATTTAACATGTCCTAGCTGTGTGACCCTGGGCAAGTCACTTAACCCCAATGCCTCAGGGGGAAAAAAATTAAAGCCATTTTACATAAATCTCTAACTGGCTTGATTTTATTGATGATATGGTAAATTTGGACTCCTTTATCAAGCTGGAAGTCAAAATAATTTTTGTTTGCTAAAGTAGGAAAAGTAATGGGGAATAGGGCAAGAATTTGAACTTTGGACCTGCTGTAACTACAAATCTGCCTTTTGTGCAATTACACAAGAACCATAGAGTTGTAGAATGAGCATCAGTGAAGTTTTGTATCGGAGCCGGTAGGTGGCACAGTGAATAAAGCTCTGGCCCTGGGGTAAGGAATGTGTGAACTCAACTCTGGCCTCAGATATTTGTAATCCTGTGCAAGTCACTTTTTACCTCAGTGTCCTCATCTGTAAAATGAGCTGGAGAACTAAATGGCAAATCATTTCAATATCTTTGCCAAGAAAGATCCAAATGGGGTCATAAAGAATCAGACCCAGCAGCAACAACAATCCCATATTATTTTGTTCCATCTGAAACCCCTGTTCCTTTTTATTTTCTTTATATTTTTAAGTCCAAACTTTTTAATTAATATTTCTGTTTGACCAATTAATTTTTGGTTATCTTTCAGGCTGTTCACTTCAGCTTCATCAATATCCACTATATTTGCTCTTCAGAGGTTAGCTTTCTAGTGTTACTTTATGTCCTCAATACACAAAAGCTCAGTAAAGAATAATATAAATGTTCTTTGTGGGGTTTTTGTGTTTTGTTTTGTTTTAGGTAAGAGGAGGAAAAAACTAAAAAAAAAAAAAAAAAGACAGTGAAAGGAAAACCATAAGTTGGCATAGAAAGGTTCTTAGAACAAAGATATCATGCATTAAGATGTCCCAAGTTGTTATCAGAAGAAAAACACTAAATTTAGAGAAGTTGGATATTCTTGGGCTGAAGGGGGAACCAAAGAAATTCCCTGCTCCTAACCCTAATTCAGTGATTTTAAACAAGAGAATAGAGGAGGAGAATGAGGGATCTAAGACTTCTTTACAGGAAAAGGGAAAATTGGGGGAGGGAACTAGGACTTCCCCCATGTAAGGAATGAGGAGAGCTGGAGTTGGTTGCTGGAGATTTATCATTTGCAATGGCAGAGACCCCAGCAGCTGTTATCTGTCTTGTCTTCACAGCCAGTCTGGGGCACGTTATTTTTCAAGTCGTCACTTCCTGAACTTCCAAACATAATGGACCAACCAACTGAGAAATCTGATAGGGAGATATGTCCTGGGACCTGCATCTTAGGAGGCACTAGCCAGGCCAGAGGAACTGATCAATCAGGGCAAGGAACCAGGTTCTCTGCTGCTGCGTTGGACGGTGCCAGGTAGATGGCCTGAGGGAGCTGAACAGCCCTGTGTTTAGGTGCTCTGAAATCAGAGGAAGAGCTCTGGTCCCACTGGCACCTCACAGTCCTGTTTTCTCAATGGTTTCTTTGATGACATCTCTGAGGTCTTAGCCTTCCCTTCGTAGAACTTTGCAAAGAGGTGGGGTGAACCTAGAAGAGAGGGAAGATTGGAAGAAAGAGAAATAAGGGGTTCCAGGAGTACATCCAAAATCAGAAAGTAACCTGAGTAAGGAGAGTTGGCCAGAGGAAAAACATCCAAAGGGAATTAGGGGGTTTTGCCTTGTTAGTGGGTTCCAGCTTCAAGGGAGCCAGGACTAGCAGAATATCTTTCTCTGACAACAGCTAAGGATAGACATGGAATTTCCTCAAAGTGGAAAAAGGATAAGAGTATGAAGCCCTCAATATAGGTTTCCTCTTTGTCAGGGTGGCCAGAACTTAAGGTTCTGAAATGGCCTTGCCTCTCCATTCCCACTTCAATTCCCTACACCCATCCCCAAGATTGTGCTGTAACAACTTCCCTATTCCTTTATCCTATGTTCCCATCCCCCACAAACACACCTTACCCTTCTGGAACAAAGCTTGAACATTGCAAGGGTCTCAGGTGACCTCAGATCTTCTGACAATCCCTTCAGATGTGGTTACTATGTTGTTCAGATATTTAACCCAATCACCCAGCTGGTGTAAATCCTATCCTCCATGCTTTGTGGAATTGATGGAAGATATAGTTATTATAGCTAACTCAGGTAAATTGCTCCCAAATGTTGTCTCTAGACCTTGCTCAAGAGCTCCCCTTCTCCCCAGCTCCCTCCATCTCTCCTACTGTCCTCCTCATAGTGCTCCCTCTTGCCTATCCATTGTTTACTAATATACCACAGAACTCTGCAAAGGTCTGGAGCTCATGTTTTCTTTAACCCTTTCTTCTGCCAGATCTCTGGCTCTCACCAAAACTAGGTTGGGATAAGTAAACCCTGTCCTGGAGCACCTGCTCTCCCTTCCCCTCTCCCACCCTCATTGCAAGTGATCATTGCCCCACTCCCACCAGCCAGACTAGGTTCAGGCACTGGTCGGGGGACAGATCTCTGGTGTCCTGGTTTGGAGCAATCTTCAGGAGCTTAATTTCTTATAGAATCATGATCCTGGTGGCATATCTGGCTCCTAAGGTAAGATACCACAGGATATGGGAATTGGGACTGCAGGAAGACCCCTCTCCTTGCAAGGGGCTTGAAGCACTAGAACAGGGTTATTTGTCCTTCATTGTCGAGGAAGACCATGACATCAGGGAGGCATTGCTATGTCATGCAAGTGAGCTGGATTTAAGTGAGGGAATGCTGGACAAGGTTACCTGCCTCACTTTCCTCTCCAGAGCCATCTGGGTCCAGTGTGGAAATATAGATCAAGATGACTGGAGATGGCAATTCAGGTGATTGGTTATCTCAATCTCAGTACAGTAATAACACCATCCAGTCTTCATCCCTAGCTATCTGGTAGGAGGAAAGACAAGGGATTACCTAAAGGCAAGGAGTTAGATGGGATGACCTGTTCAGTGTCCTGGCAAGCCCTGCAAGTGTCTACAATCTTGAGAAGTGAGCAATGTGATAATTACCTCTACACTAACCCATAGTCTTTGTAAAGAAAGTGGGCTGCAGTGTTTCTACTGGGCTTATATCCCAAAAAGATCTTAAAGGTGGGAAAGGGACCCACATGTGCAAGAATGTTTGTGGCAGCCCTTTTTGTAGTGGCTAGAAACTGGAAACTGAATGGATGCCCATCAGTAGGAGAATGGCTGAATAAATTATGGTATATGAATGTTATGGAACATTATTGTTTTTTTTTGTTTTTGTTTTTGTTTTTTTTTTTTTGCTGAGGCAATTGGGGTTAAGTGACTTGCCCAGGGTCACACAGCTAGGAAGTGTCTGAGACCAGATTTGAACTCAGGTCCTCCTGACTTCAGGGCTGGTGCTCTAACCACTGCGCCACCTAGCTGCCCCTATGGAACATTATTGTTCTGTAAGAAACGACCAGCAGGATGATTTCAGAGAGGCGGAGAGACTTACATGAACTGATGTTAAGTGAAATGAGCAGATCCAGGAGATCATTGTACCTATACAATGATCAATTCTAATGGATGTGGCTTTCTTCAATAGAGATGATTCAAACCAGTTCCAATTGTTCAGAGAGCCATCTACACCCAGAGAGAGGGCTGTGGGAACTGAGTGTGATTCACAACATAGCATTTTCATTCTTTTTGTTGTTTTTTGCTTGCATTTTATTTTGCTTCTCTCTCTCTCTTTTTAAACTGGTTTGATTTGATTTTTCTTGTGCAGCATAATAATTATATAAATCTGTATGCATATATTGGATTTAACATATATTTCTACCATGTTTAAATATATTGGACTACTTGCCATCTAGGGGAGGGAATGGAGGAGGGGGGTGAAATTGAAAAACAAGTTTTCACAAGGACTAATGTTGAAGAATTGTCAAAACATTGAAAATGTTTTGAAAAATAAAAAGCTTTAGAAACAAAGAAACAAAGAAAGTGGGCTGCAGGAGAGGAGAGTGTCTGCGCCTGGGCATGGAGAATGACAGCCCAGACCTGATGGAGGGAGTGTGCTCCATAGTGTGGGACTGTGAGACATGAAGCTCAAGGATTAGGGACACCAGTGATCTCTGTGCTATCCTGGGAAGAAGTTCACCTGAGTCATGTCAAAGGGGGGAATGGGACATTCTTGCATTTTTTTTGTTTCTTTTTTTTTTTTTTTCAAACTGGTAAGTCCCATAGTTTTATTTATTACTTTCTCTTCTTTTACTTCCCTCACCCAAACTCCACCAAAAAGAAAGCAATGGTGGCACTAAACCAAAAACAAAAGGGTTCCATCAGTTAGAAAACACCAAAATCTTTATCATTTTGGGGCAGCTAGGTGGCGCAGTGGTTAGAGCACCAGCCCTGAAGTCAGGAGGACCTGAGTTCAAATATGGTCTCAAATACTTCCTAGCTGTGTGACCCTGGGCAAGTCACTTAACCCCAATTGTCTCAGGGGAAAAAAAAAATCTTTATCATTTCTACCAATGCTACAGTCTGTATTTATACTATATTTTTTGACAATTTAGTCATTTTTCAGACACTTCACCTTTTGCTCCTCTCCCAGCCTATCCTTAACCTGCTGCCCACTCCTCCCATCCCAGCACAACTGAAAATACTAGATGGGGAAAAAAACAAACATCAAATCTACTTATATCTCCCAGGAGACTCCTTCCCAATTCTCACATTTAAACTGATTACTGTTCTGCTAATGGGAATGACAGGACCTTAGTGTCTAGGTGATCTTTATACTTCCTATATCTAAAGCAGGAACTTGTTGGTATTTAAATTTAAAGATAACAACAGCTAGGATTTACATGGCACTTTAAAGTTTGCAAAGTGCTTTAAAAATACTTTATTTGATCCTCACAACAACTCAGGGAGGTAGGTACTAGCTACCTTTTTTCAGATGGGGAAACTGAGGCAAACAGATTTTTAAGGGAGTTACCCAGCATTATACACCTAGTAACTGACTAGAAACTGACAGTTTCTGAACTCAAATCTTCCTGACTCCCAAGTGCTTTAATTACTATCTCATTTGATCCTCATCACAATTCTGGGAGATGCTATATCCCTATTTTACACTTGGAAATGGAGTCAAACATGTTACATGACTTGTCCAGGCTCAGAGAACTAGTAAGTATCTGAGGTGGGATTCAAATTCAAGATTTTCTGGGCCAGCACTCTATCCACCCTGTACAACCTAGCTGCCTGATTCCCAGGTCAGGGCTATCTATGTTAATTGAAAGATACATTGGACTCTAAATTTGACATTTTGCAGCCTGCCTCTTTATATTATATTTGTTCACAATGTTTCCTACATGTGGGATGTACATGTCTCCAATGTCATTTCCTTACTGAGGCTTTCCCTAATCCCACAAATTATCTTGTAGCTATGGGTCTGTGTACATTACATCCTCCCCAGAACAATATAACTTGAGGGCCCAAACATTTCCTTTCTTTATATCCCCAAAGTCCAACATTGTATAGTAAACATTTGTTGAATTGAACTTATGAATATCTACAGGGTGAGGCAGGAAGATCCAGATGGGTGGAGAGCAGGAAAAAACGGGCATGAAGGTACTTGTAAGGAGACAGAAAGCAGGAGGCTCAACACCTGGATTACTACTCTTTAGTACACCTGGATGGCTGCCCCTAGACCTAGCTGAAAGGTCAGTCTTTAACTTTCTCTCAACTAAGCTTCTACCCTCTAGGACTCCCAACAGCTTTGGCTTGTCTCAGGAATAAAGCCCTTCGCTTCTTCCACTAGCCACTTGCGAACCAGCCTGTTCTCTAGGGGAGAAAGCTGAAACTAAGCTTGCCTTGCCGGTACAACAGGTCTCTGGTGGGGAGTGGCCTGAGCAAGGCTGGATAGTTTCCTTCCCAGGCCACTCATCTCGGGCACCCTTCTCGGCTCACACCACACTCGCTAACCCGTCAGGTCTATCCCAGCCTGCAGCGGTGGAAAGGCTATCCAGACTACTCTACCTATTCTCACCCCCAGGGTCCAACAGCTGCTCCAGCGTTGGGGAAAGGCCCGGCTCAGGACTAAAGGTGGCAGCTTCTAGCATGGTGTGCCGGGCACGAGAAAACAAACCTGTCGCGCTTTCGCGCTTGGGATCTTAGCGGAACGCTGAGATCTGGACTTCTGACCTGCCATCTTCTAGCTCTTTAGGGGCTCATTTTAGCTTCCTGAGCAGCGTAGGTACTTGCCCTACCTCTAGTTTAGTCCCTCTTTTCCCCAGCCCTTCACCTCCACCCTCTTCGGCCACCTCAATCCCCTAGGAACGTCGCCAAAATAAAACTCCCTTGAGAAGTCCACAATTTTGAGACAGAAAAGCTAAGCGCTTTGTTCAACGATAGGCTAAGGAAAC
The DNA here is from genome assembly GCA_023553655.1 of Myrmecobius fasciatus. Taxonomy (NCBI): domain Eukaryota; kingdom Metazoa; phylum Chordata; class Mammalia; order Dasyuromorphia; family Myrmecobiidae; genus Myrmecobius; species Myrmecobius fasciatus. The sequence goes on along the minus strand of JAJPUD010021693.1, from coordinate 7,974 downwards.
TGAGGCAGGAATGAGGATTTTGCTTACAAAAGCTGACTCTACCAGAACCCCTTTGCACTTCCCTTCACTCTTTTTCTAGGAACTCCTCCAGCATCTCAATGTTTAGTCCCTCCCTGATCCCATCGCTTTCAGGCCAAAGATGCAAGACTTCCCTTCACTCTTTGGGAGGGATAGATTGAGGGACTTAGGGATTCTAGCATGAGGGCAGGGGCCCAAGAGGCCTGGGGGCGGAGTTTTAGGAGGGGCGGGGTCAAACCTAAGGGGAGGGATGGGCTGGGCAAGGATAGGTGGAGCTGGCAGAGACAAGCTGGAGCCGAGTGGTGATACTAATGGTCCTAGCCCTGCAGCAACCTTGATTGCTCTCGCTTCCAGTATCACCGCCATGGCGGGGCCACAGGAGGCTCTAAGCGGGAGACTTCGGCTCTCTTTCACTCCTGGTCCACGAACTAGTCTCCTATTACTCCGACTCAACGACTCAGCTTTGCGTGCGTTACAGGATTGTCAGCGGATACAGGTGCGAACCCTTCTCCTTGGTGGACGCGGGACTGGTTCCCAATCACCCCGAGGTCTTTTCCTCAATCCTGCACTCCTACTCAAACACAGTCTTCTCTACAAGCTCTTTAACCCTTCTAACACTGGTCCTGGCCACCCCGTCCACACGCCAATCCCCCTACCCCTAAACCCTGCCTCCCACTCCTCTGTGGGCCCAAGGGTGCCGAAGACTTCTGCCGATCCCCGACTTGTCTGAACCACTTAGAAGGCAAGTATCATAGATTTCCTTACAACGGGGCTAGAGACACTTCTTGGTCCTCAGCTCTTTCCTTGTCTCCCTCAGGCCCAACCTGTGATCACCTTCCGGGGCAACCGAGGGGTGAGTGAAGGACTGATTCAAGTTTTTGAGGGGTATGGGAGCAAAAGGGCGTTGCCGAGGCTTTGGCATAAGGGAGACGGTTTTGGCTTAACCACAAAGTGATCAGAGAAATTGGAGCGCACCACAAACGACTAGACTACCTTCTTTCTTCTGGTGCAATAGCCTAACCTGAGCAGCCATCGAGGTGCAAAGTCTGCCTTGGTGTAGAACAAGGCTTGGGTGAGGTGTGTGCGGGGCGGGAGAGACAGGAAGGACCCTAGAGGTAGACTGTGCTTCCTGAGGGAGCTCAGGTCCAGCTGCATGTGATAGCACTAACAAGTCCCCGGGGGGGGGCTCTAGTTCCTTGTCACAGGCCAACTCTGGAAGTCCTAAGTTTTTATTGGAGAAGTGATGTCGCAAGTCAGACAACTTATTGGGTTTATTCTTTCAGTACCTGCGACTTCCTGGCCCTGGCTGTTCCTGCCTCTTCTCTTTCATAGTGTCCCAGTGTGGAGCAGATGGGCCAAGAGGTGGGCTGGACCTTGTGCGCCACCGCTTGGGCAGGTAAATGGAAGTGCATAGCATGCCAGAAGAATGAGGACTAAGGCTGAATCCTTTATATACTTTGCTCTCTCTTCCACTCCCCTTCAGATCTGGACCAGGCTTCCTTCGATGCCTTGGTCCTCTTCGAGAGCGAATTACTATCTGCTCTGCTGTAGATTCTGTACCAGTATCATCTTCGCTTCAGGAACATCAGCAGGGTGAAGGTGCTAGGGAAACAGGGAACCAACAGGGTAGTGGATTGCAAGTAAGGCCTCAACCACCGATGTTTGTAGAAGAGGTGAGTCCAGGAGTTAGGGCTGTTACAATAAAAGATCTAGAGGCTTAAGAGTGAAGGGGCTCCAAACTGACACTGCTGCCTCCAACCTCAGCCAGTATCATCTCCCCTCAAGGTGCTGGATCCCCTGGAGAACAGTCAAGAGGTACAGCCTATTCCAGGATCCTCAAGAGATCATCAGGCACAGTGGGAATTGAGGTACTAGGGGATAAAATGGGAGAGGCAAAAAGGAATGGCAGTATTGGCAACAAGAAATCCAAAAGCACTCAAATTTAAGTTTCAAACCAATTACCCTTTTCCTTGTTCTTACACTATAGGGACCCGAGTCCTCACCCCACAAAAGAGCCAGATCAGAGACCCTCTTCCTCGTCCAGCCAGAGGCACTTGAATATGGTAAGTGATTATTTACAGGGTCATGTCTTAAAAGCACTTTTCTCTGATGACACAAGCATGGTTACAATTTTACAGACAAGGAAACCAAGGCTCATACACTTTGATCTTCAAATACCCTTTTAAGTAAAATCTGCTTCAAGAAGTAATCCTTCCTCTTTTGTTTGGAAACTGCAATGAACCCTCTTCTTGGAGTTTTAGAATATAAACTTACCACTGTTCTTCAGTTTCCAGAATTCTACCATATGGTACAACTAGTTGGGAAGAGGGAGGTAAGTGCTGGGGCTAAGTCTGTTTTGAAAATCTGGATTTTAAATTTCTCTTAGAAGCGACACCCCTCCCTAGATCTACCAGAACCAGAGGACAAGAGGCCCAAAGGTCCCAGCACCCCACAGGACCTTCCTGGCCATGATCCACAAGAAGAGTGGGAACAAGACCAACATGCAGATCCCAGAGAGGAACACAGCTCCTTACCACAAGCAGGTAATATTTATGGGGGTGACAGTTCCTGCAGTGTTAAGAGAGAGATACCTTTTCCTTTCATAATCTGTTTCTTCACCAGGCCCAGAGTCACTGCTTCCTGGAGAAACACCAGACTACTTCCTGTGAGTCTATTATCCCTTCTATACTTGTCCCTGAGTGACTTTACACTTGGGGACAGTTAAGTGATGATTTTATGACTTTGGCAGGCAGTATGGAGTCATCCATAGTACTGAACAGTGTCGTGTCTATGAGCAAGATTTTGAAGCAGATTATGCAGAGTATCGGGCCCTACATGCACATGTTGGGGCTGTCAGCCGAAGATTCATGCAGTTGGGAATGGAGATCAAGAGAGTACAACGAGGGACCCCAGAACACAAGGTAAAAAGCCTTTTCAAAAAATACCCAAAAAACTCATTAATTAGTAAACTGACTCACCACATTAACTATTGTGGGAGAAAAGTTTAGACTGTACACAATTATATAAAAACAAAAACAAAAAACTTTCTCCCTTTCAGAGAAGTTGAGGGTCAACTTAGGGCTGTTCATGTTTTTTTTTCTTTTTTGTTTCAGGTGCTAGAAGATAAGATAGTTCAAGAGTACAGAAAGTTCAGGAAGGTAAGATTAGGGCTGGGGTCGATGATAAAGAAAATTTGGAAGCAGGGAAATAATCTAAAACATGAGCTTTGTCTCTGCAGCGGTGTCCAGGTTACAAAGAAGAAAAACAGCGCTGTGAGTACCTGCATCAGAAATTGTCACACATCAAAAGCCTCATTCTGGAGTTTGAGAAAAACGGAGACAGCTGAGGCTGTCAGGAGGGCCTCAGGCCTTCTGTCTGGTGAGATTTTGATAAACAGGGTGACTTATGAAACAAATGACTTAGGCCTATGACTGATCTCCTCACTGATGATGACTCTAGGGGGAATGGAGAGGGAATAACAGGTGCTCTTACAAATCCTTGAGGAATTTGGTTCTCATTGTTACCAAGATATTTACATTAGCCCCTGCTAGCCAGGTTATGTTGGCCTAGTGCCAATTTTTTTCCAGCTGTGCCCAAGCACAACAGAGTTTCATCATCCTTGCTACAACTCTAATAACTCAAGAGATTAAAAGCACTTCTAAGATAGAATACTAACAATGGTTAAAAACTAATTTTGTGATCACCCTGAAACACCAGAAGAACAGCTGCTTGGGACTTGTTTACAAACTCATTTCCTCTCAAATATACTAAGGGAAAGGGCTCTACATCCATGTGGAGATCATGAGAATGTTTAGAGAATTTCTTTACAAACACTACTGGAAAATAAATGATGACTGCTCCTGTGTGGTCTGTACAAATTGATCTGTTGTCAAATACTTTGAAGATGGGTACAGGTGTTTGAAGAGGGGAAATAACATTTGCCATTTATTTAACCCAAACAAAACTACATTCCTGAAGAAGCCAGTCCCTCTTCTAAGAATAATGACTTTCCTGAAGTCAGAGTCCCTAGCTATCATTTTTGAGTGATATGAAAACTGTGCCAAGGAAGGGCATCTTAGGTTTTACCCACAAAAAGGCCAATAAATCTGCATATTATCCATAGCAAATTAAATGTATCACTTAAGTACATGCTTTTTTATATAGCATTATGGCAAGAGGAAAAGGGATGCCCTGAGAATGTTATGACTATCACCAATTCTAACAAATAAAAGAGGTTACTGTACCACACCCCAGGCTGTAGAATGCATAGAACTGCACCCACATTAGTGTCAGCAGTTCCAGTAACAGTCTGGAATAAACCCCAAACTCAAGCCACACCCAAATTTAGGAACTGCAATAGCAGAATATTCTAGGGCTAACAGCAGCCCTAGGGAGGTATAAACAAGCAATGGTCTCAGGTGTCTAACAAGGATAAATAGCAACCTACCCATAGGACCTAAGTAGGACTGGGAAGAATCCATGAATAATCTTTGATAATCACCAGAAAAGTGTCTGTAAACATAGGGACAAATCTGGCTTTACATCAGATTAGTTTTCTGGTATGGGGTAATGCTTTAATCTAACTGGCAACATTACCTCTCCATTTCCCCCTATCCCCAAGAACTTCACTTAAAGGGGGTTCATTTATTGTCACTGTTCCAAATGTACAAAAAAAAAATTAGAAAATAACCCCCAACTCAACTCCCTATCCCCTCCATGTTCCCCCAACACAAATAATCCTCCCTCCCACCCTCCATCCCCCCAAACCACAAACAACTATCAACTGGTCCTGGTGTTTCCATTAACAGTGCACCTAAAGAAACAGCTTAGAGAAAATTAAACAGGATTCAAACGGCATCCACGCTGTCCACTCATCCCTGGGGCAATCACTGACTGCGCCATCACTGGTAAAAGAGTCCTTATACAAAGTGGTCTGTTTTTGGCTGCTACTTTAGAGATCTTCTTCTGCCTTCTTCTTTTTGGCTTTTTCCTCTTGGATCACAGGAGGATTTGTAGCTTCTCTTTGTAAGTAGTTAATAAAGTCACTAACTTCACGGCCACCCTGAAAATTAAAAAAAAATATATATCTAAAAATATAGCTTTATTTAAAACCTCAGAGAGGATCTTTTTCTTTCACACACAAAGAGTCTGATTTGAAGCTAAGCAGGAAAGTTACTGCCTAGGGGATTGGGAATCCCATTAGGTGGAAGGAAAAAAAAAAAGTTTTTATCTTATCCTCAGATGAAGAAAATGTAAACATATTTAAAATGTTCTGAATGAATACTGAAAAGTAATTATAGTTTTATTTATACTCTGAAGAAAAGCACCTTGGATAGATAGGTTAGTTCAAAACAAAAAGAAAAAGGGTTTTAACAAAATACTTTTTGTTTAGATAAAAAAAATAGCTTTTTTTAGTGATCATCTAAAGTAAGGATACTTTTTTCTTTCCTTCCCCTGAATGGACTAGGGTCCATCTTGTAAACAACTACTATTTCCATTACACCTCCTCTTCAATATAAATTCTTGACACAGTTCCATAGCAGGAACCTTACTGATTCCACTAGGAGAGGGATGTAGGAAAAAGATGAGTGACCTGGCTGTTCAACTTTGGGATATTAGGCCAGACTGTATTTTAAGATATTAATGACAAATTAAACTGTTTCTGGTACAGTGATAGCTAAACCAGCATTATTATTATTTTCAACTATGGCTATAAGTGTATTTGGGGAATAAAATATAGTAGGTACTCACTTCATATTTCCGTGGATTCTGCTTACTATTGGCTGGAGAGAAGTAGATGGTAGGGAAGCTGGGGAAAGAAGAGAATTTCATGTAGACTCTATTTTTTAATTGTATTAAAAGCTTTTTATTTACAAAACATATGCATGGCTAATTTTTCAACACCGACCCTTGAAAACTTTTCTGTTCCAAAATTTTCCCTCCTCTCCACCCCTTCCCCTAGATGGCAGTTAATTCAATGTCATGTAGACTTTAGAAAAACCAAGACCCTTTCCCAACTCTATAACCTGGAAATGATACTTGACTTGGTAGATATGTTAATAGTGCCTTAATTATAATAAGAATTTACAATGAAGAGATGTAGACATTAAGAAGGTAGAAAATTGAGTATAAAGTCTTCAAACTCCCACTTCCCACATATACATACAACTCAAAGCCAGGAATTAATCATGTGGACAACTGTCAAGAAAACATCCTTATCAATCTCAGTATTTTGAAGTATTCATTCCAATCATAAATTTGTAATCTACTTACCCTCTGACTTCATATGGAGAAGGCACATCATTGGCTGTTGCATCCATCTTTGCTATGACAATATTAGGATCTTTGCTGAGCTATATAAACAAACAACAAAAGTTTTTAAGTTCCTTACAAGTTCCAAATTGATGATTAACAAGCAAAATCTTAAATTACACCTGCAGGTTTCTGGGGGAACACTAATTCAAACCATGGTAATGAATTTTACATCAACTTAGAACTCCTGGTTTGTTTGTTTTTTGGGGGTTTTTTTGGAAGCCAAAAAAAAAAGGGAGACAAGAAAGAGAAACTACTTGCCTCTCTCACCTCATTAGCTCATCCAATGAAGACATGAAATGTCTAAACTTCAAATCTACTTGGCCTAGATATGCAGCTAATTATATGGACTAAGTAGGTTAATTTGGAGGAAGAACCTATTATGTCCAGAGGTTAAGCTGACTCCGAAATTACAGCATATCTTTTCCCAAGTTTAAACCTAAACTTGAAGTACTCAAACATATAACACAAGTTGAAAGAGCAGAAAAAATTTGAATCATTCAGCAACATGAGGCACTAGGGGGCAGTCACAAGAAGTATAAAGTTTAAGTCAAAAATATTTTATCAGGTGCTATTAAATACACTGAAGTAGCTAAGAAGGATAGCTCAATGTTAACTTTCAGCCCAAACATACCTTTTCTCCCAACTCTTTGTACTTAGGCTCCAGGTTTTTGCAGTGACCACACCAAGGGGCATAAAATTCTATCAGAACATCTTTATCAGTATTCACAATTTCATCAAAGTTCTCAGCTACCACTATCTAGGAAAAAAAATTTTTTTAAAGGGAATTATTTTCCAGTTATTAAAATAAAAAACCCTAACATATTTTTACCATGTTTAACATATATTGGATTATTTGCCATCTAGGGGAGGGGATGGGGGAATTGGAACACAAGGTTTTTCCAGGGTTAATGTTGAAAAATTATTCATGCATATTTTGAAAATAAGTGGCTTTTAAAAAAAAAAAAGGAAAAAAAAATCCAAGACTACTTTAATTTTGAATATGTGAAGAAATAATCCTTCTCACAGAAGATACATTATTGCTAAATTGACTAATTACTCTTGAATCTCTCCTCCATTCCTTTTAATTTCTCACAGAGGACACCATCTCCACAACCCAACAAATACTGCCTATGCTTGTTACAAAAGAAGACCTCATGGCAGCAAAAAGTTATCAAAAATATTGTTTTGTACAGTATAATATCCCAAAGGAATTTGTAATCCTGATCTTAATATCTAATCCATTAGAAAAGAGATATACTTTTGACCTGACAAGGCAACATAAACTCAGTTTAAAGATCATCTTTTTTAGACTTTCGTGGACTCAAGGCTAGAATAAAACTTAGAGAGGATTGTCAAATCTCCACTGCTAAGTATAAAAATGACCTTGGCAATGGCCTTAGATATACTCAACATAGTTTTATAAATATGAGAGGCAGCTTCACATTAGTTTGGTCAGACCCAATAGCTCTCACCTTCACAGGTCCATCGTTAGTCTCTGGGATAGGTTCAGACTTTAAGTATCTCCTCAGGTTGCCATCAAAGTAATTCTGCAGGAATCGCTCAAGGGCCTTCCCATCACGGCTGAAGGATGGAAAGACAAAGTCAATACTCTTATAACCACAAGAATCAGCTTTATAAACA
>JAJPUD010021692.1:10689-22666 GCA_023553655.1 Myrmecobius fasciatus | reverse complement strand
CTCGGACTCCGCCTTTCCGAGGGGTGACGCTGGGAGAGCGGGTGCCCTGGGCAGACCGGGCTCCCGGTGCCAGGCAGCGAGGTCCCTGGGGGTCTCTAGGCAGCTGGGGAGGCCCAGGCAGAAGAGGAAGAGAGAAGCGGAGAGGAAGCTCCTTCCCCGGTCCCCGCCTCGGACCCCGGGCCGGGCGCGAGCTTCTCTCTGGCTTCTAGATGGGCTCCTACTTTGGCTCGGAGCTTTGCGCCCTGGATGTGAACTTAGACGGGGTCACAGACCACCTGCTTGTCGGCGCCCCCTTTTACCACATTCGGGGGGAAGAAGGCAAGGTGTACGGGTACCGCGTAGGAGCGCAGGTAAGGGGACAGAGGAGGCGGCCGGGCTGGCCCCGCCCTCCCTCTGAGCGGCCGCAGCTGATTGGCCCCTGGGGGTACCCCCCGCCCCCCGCAGCTGCCTCAGCCCTGCTCTCTGCCCCCCGTTTTCAGGGTGACGCCGTTCCCCTGTCCGTGACTCTGAGCGGCAGGCCCCAGTTTGCCTTCGCGAGGTTCGGGTTCGCAATAGCTGCCATAGGAGACCTCAACCAGGACGGGCTGGGCGATGTGGCCATTGGGGCGCCCCTGGAGGGGTACCCCGCAGATGCCCACTCCAGCTTTGGCAGCATCTACATCTACAACGGGCGCCCGCATGGCATTGCAAGCAGCCCCTCTCAGGTAGCGGGCAAGGGGCCCCAGGCACCTCCCGGGCAGATCCACAGTGCGCCAGCCATCTTCCAGGGATGGAGGGGTGGAAGACTGGGGTACATGGCCCATACATGTGTGCAAACACGTGGCATATGCATGTTACGTGCACACAAACTGAACACACCTGTGCACAGACACAAGGCACAAACACATGCACGCGTGCAAATGTACATGCACCAAACATATGTGTGCATGAAACACACCAGTGTGCAAACTGTGCATGCAATACATGTGCTATGTGCACAAATGAGCAGGAGCACATTGCAAACGAGCATGGCACATGCATGTGTGCAAACACGTGACGTATACATGTTGTGTGCGCCATGCAGACACACCCTGAACACAGCTGTGCACGCAGGCACAAGGCACAAACACACTGCACATGTGCATGAAATACACGGATGTGCAAACCATGTGTGCAATATGTGTGCTGTGTGCACAAATGAGCAGGAGCACATTGCAAATGTGCATGGCCCATACATGTGTGCAAACACAGCCACAAGGCACAAACACATGCACATGTGCCAATGTACACACACTGCACATGTGCATGAAGCACACACGTGCAAATGGCACATGCAATGCATTGCTGTGTGCACAAATGAGCAGGAGCACATTGCAAACGTGTGTGGAACATACATGTGTGCAAACACATGACACATGCATGGTATGTGCACCACGTAGACACAAACTGAACACAGCTGTGCACAGACACAAGGCACAAACACATGCACATGTGCAAGTATGCACACACCAAACACACATGTGTGTGAAGCACACACATGTGCAAACGGTGCATGCAATGCATTGCTGTGTGCACAAATGAGCGGGCGCACATTGCAAACATGCATGGAACATGCATGTGTGTAAACATGTGTGTGCTGTGCAGACGCACAAGCTGCAAACCTGCACCCACATGTAGACTTGTAGACACAAGGCAGTGCAGTGCACACCTCCCCAAACACAACCTACATGCGTGAACACCTACATGGATACATGGTGTAAACATACACACATGTGACACACACACATGTACAGAGATGCACACGTATGCATAAGCATGGTTTCCAGACACTGGACACAGTGCACACGTGCACACACACACACACACACACACACACACACACACACACCCCGTGCCTAGGATCCCGGAAGCATGCTTCTAGAGCTGCAGGAAGCATCTACTATGTGCCTGCCAGGCGCTGTGCGAGGTGCTTTATGGACATGGTTTCCTTTGCTCCTCACAAGAGCCTCGGGAGGGAGGCGCTGTTATCATCCCCATGTGACAGATGAGGAAACTGAGGCCGGCCGAGGTGCCCAGGGTCACACAGCCAGGAAGCGCCCGAGGCCGACCTTGAACTCAGATCTTCCTGGCCGGTCTTCTGTGGGCCGGCTCTGGTGGGGGAGGGCGCAGGTCTCGGCCCAACACTGAGCGCAGCCTCCCTTGGCAGTGGGTCCGAGCGGCTAACCTGGCCCTGGGGCTGCGGTATTTTGGGGTCTCCATCTCTGGCGGCGGCGACATCTCGGGAGACGGCCTGGACGACATCTCTGTTGGCTCGCTGGGCCGGGCGGCGGTCTTGCGGTAGGAGCGCCCCAGTCTGAGGGTCACCCCTGCCCACGGGGGGTGTCCAAGCCCCTTGGAGGGGGTCGAAGGGCAGAGTTGGGCTCCCTGGGGTCGGCCCGGCCGGCCCCCTCCCTTCCCCGTCTCAGGCTTGGGCCTCCCTCTGTTGCCTACCCAGCTCCAGACCCGTGGTCAGGCTGCAGGCCTCCATGACCTTCACCCCCAGCATGATGAGGCCTGGGGACCCCCGGAGCATCAACTCCCAGCTGTGCTTTGGGGTGACCCCGGAGAGCTCCTGGGCCAGGAAAGGTACCCACGGTGGGGGGGGGGGGGCTGAGTGTGCAAGTGTGAGTGTGAGCGTGTCATGTTTGTGTGGGGTGAGTGTGTGTGTGTGTCTGTGTATGTGTGTGTGTGCGCATGCATGGGGGGGGTGAGCACACACAAGTGCAGGGACCACCAGCTCAGGAGGGCTGGGGGCCTCCGGGCCCCTGGCACAGAGCGGGGAGGCCGGTCAGTGCCCAGCCGCTCTTGGTCTCTGGCCCCTCCTGTCTCCGACCTTCCTGACGTGGAGCCCTCCTTTTCTGGGGCTCCCGGGCCCTCATTATGGCAAGCATTCAGGCACTGCTTCCTGTGGGCCAGACGCTAAGTGCGGTGCCCGCCCTGGGGAGCTGCCGGTCTGGGGGGCCCGACTCCCCGCAGAATGGAGGGTCTGCACGAGGGCTGGGAGGAGCAGTCCGGAGGGTGCTGGGAGAGAAATGAAGGCAGCCTGGCTCGGGCCTCCTCCTTACAAAGGAGCTTCTGTGAGGGGATATGGGCAGGGGCAGAGACAGAGACCAGGGGCAGGGGCAGAGAACATCGGGCTGGGGGCTCGAGCTTCCAGAGGGAAGAGGTGTCTGGGCTATGGAAAAGAACCTGAAGGAATGAGGACTATCAGTCATTTATACCTTAGTGTGAATCAGCTCCTAGATCCCTTCTTGAAAAGAGATTTCCTTGAAGTGGAGGAGAGAGAGAGAGAAAAAGAATCTAGGTCCTATGTGTTTGAAGAGGAAAGGAAGACAGAACAGGAAGGGGAAACTGAGGATAAAAGATTTTAGAAACTGAGGATCACAGATCTATGGAAGGAAGGGAGGAGGGAGGGAAGGAGGAATGAGAAAAGAGGGCAAAAGGAAAGGAGCAAAGGAGGGAAAGAGAGAAGGGGAGAGGAGGGAGGGAAAGAAGAAAGGAAGAAAGAAAGGAGGGAGGGAGGAAGGAAGGAAGGTCTCTTAAGGCCCTGCTTGCGTCAGGCGCTTATAATGAGGCTCTCATCTGATTCTCACAACTACTCTGGGGAGGAGGGGCCATTATGATTCCCATTTGACAGATGAGAACACTGAGGCAGGAGAAGGGACTGGCCCAGCCTCCCTGACTCCTTAATTTGGGCAGGGCTGGCCCTGCTTGGGTCTCCTGTGAAGCCCCCGGGGCAAAGGGAGGGGTCCAGGGCTGCCGCAGGCCCCCGTGCTCCTTCCCCCCATGCGGGCCCCTGTGAGGGCCTCCTGGGTGGTCGGTGCTGCCCGGGGAGGCTCTCCCAGGAGCGGGCAGGAAGGCCCCAGCAGGATGCGCCTGTCTTGCTCCAGGGGCCGGGAAGCTGTCCCTGAACGTGACCGTGGAGCTTGACGTGCCCAAGTGGTGGAAGCGAGTTCTGTTTGAAGACCGGAGCTCCCGGAGCCAGCAGGACTGGCCCATCCCCGGCTGCAGCAGCTTCCTGCTCCTCCCAGTGGAGGGAGAGGTGGGGCTCAGGGCCGGCTAGTGGGGACCCCCCGGTCTCCTGGCTGGCCAGGCGCTCACGATGTGACCCAGGGGAGCTAAGGACGGAGGCAGCCCGCTGCGGGGGACCCGCTGCTCCCCCTTATTCAAGCACCAGGCTGGGGAGGGGGAAAGTGCCAGCTCCTGCCCCCACCCCTCTGGGGACCCCAGGCGGCTGGCGTCAGTGGCGGCTCCCCCCTCCCCACTCTATGTGCCGGGCACGGAGCCCAGCACTGGGGAACAGAGGCAGCCACAACACCTGCCTTCACGGAGCCTGAAAGGAGGCCAGGTCCAAAAGGGGGGGGCCCTTGCCAGCAAGGGGAATCAGAGAGGGCTTCCTGGTGGAGGCACCTGGATTTACAGGATGGACGCCAGGCAGGGAAGACCTTTGGGGCGCGTGTGGGGGCAGCCGGAGCCACATGTTCTTTATCCCGGGGTGGACAGTGTAGACAGGGAAGTGGCCCGGGACTGGCCCCCGCTGGCTGACCGTAGTCCTAGGACCTTTGTGGGGCTCCTGGGAGGAAAGCGCTAAGCCCTGAGAGCTAGAGAAAGGAAGCCAGCCTGAAGGCCAGGAAGACCCGGTTCTGGCACACGGGGCTCCCGGGAGAGGCCCCTGCCCAAAAAGGTGCCAACCTGCCAGTGGGCGGAGCCCCCTACTCCAGGGAAACCACTCTGAGGTCTGTGAGCCCTTCTGCCCCAGCTCCAAAGTCACGCGTGCCCACAGGGCCTGGGGGGGGGGGTGGCCCCAGAGCCTCCAGTGTGCGTCATTCCCAACTGGTGCAGGGGAGGCTGCCCCTGAGGCTGCTCCAGGGCATCTGGGGGGCAGCTGCCAGGGAACCCGGTGCCCGTCCCACCTGACCCCCCCCCGACTTCTGTGGCAGGTGTGTGACAATGACTGCTTCTCCAACATCACAGTCAAGGTCAGCTACCACTTAAATAGCCCCGAGGGCCGTGGGGAGGACCCCCACCCCATCCTGGATGAGCTCAGCAAGCCCACAGCCCACTTCGAGGTAACAGAAAGCCCCGGATGTGCTGCTGGGGTTAGCTCAGCCTCTCTGACCCCCTCCCCAAGGCACTGGGGGGGGGGGCCTCTGAAGGCCAGTGGCTGGGAGGTCCTGTCAGATGGAGGGAAGGGGATCAAAGACCACCCCCAGTGAGGACGCCTTTTCAGGGAGTTGGGAAAGCGCAGTGGGAGGGGGTGTGCGTGTGTGCACACGTGTATGTGCACACGTGTGTGCAGGGGGGGGCCTCTAAACCCGACAAGTCAGACCGCTGGGCACCCGGGACTTCTGGACTTCAGCCTCCTCCCCCTAATAATTCATCCTAATGCCCACCACAGAGAGCGCACTTTAAGCCCCTGGGGGAGGGGGATTAATGACCCTGGCTGCGGCTCGCCCGGGTCTCACTGCTACTAAGTGTTGGAGGCTGGATCGGACTCGGTCCCACTGACCCCAGGCCCAGCACTCTGAGTGTCCCCCGGCCTGCAGGTGTGGTGATGAAGGTGCCCGGGGCGCTGAGGGCACCGGGGGCTGCTTCTACTCCGTCCAGATGTGGGACCCCCCCCCGGCCCACTCCCGCAGCCGGAGCTGCATAGCCCGAGCTTTGGGGGCATGCAGAGGGTGTCTGGAGGGCCGCAGCGGACCCTTACCATCTCCTTTCACTCATGCAATCCCCACGGGAGCCCACTCAGATGCAGAGGCCAGCAGCCCTTCTCTTAAAACATCCAGTAATTCATAGATCAAAGACCCTCGAGGTCGCCTTGGCCAACCTTCCCCCTTCCGCGCACCCATTTTACAGATGAGTAAATCCCCAACTCCGATGCTCCTTCTCACGTGCTCAAGGTTTGCAAAGACAATTTCTGCTCGGTCCCCACTTTGAGCCTCCTCTGGAGGACCCTGACCACCTTTAACCTCTGCCCCCCCCAGCGGGAAGCCCACGGGAGCCCCCCCACTAATCCCATGTCTCTGCATCTCCTTCCAGCTGCCCTTCCAGAAGGACTGCAAGAACAAGTCGGCCTGTGTGGCCGAATTAAAGCTGAGGGCTCGCCTGTCCCCGTAAGTCTGTCACTTCCCAAAGGGACTCCACGTAACCCTTGCCACTAACTGCCCTAGTCTGGGGTCCGAGGGGGAAACTCAGCACTCGGCCCATGGGCCCTTCTCAGCAGTCTCTGGCGGTCAGCGGGTCGAGGTCATGCAGGCCCCAGGGGGCAAGGCCCTCATGTTCAAGTGGAAACAGAGCAGAGCTGTCCACTCTACAGCGTGAGCTTGACTTGCCCCAGGCCTGGCTAGCGCAGCAGAGAGGGAAGCAGCGCCCCAAGATGCAGCGCCCCAAGATGCAGCGCCAGACTCGGCCCGGTTCCTTTTTGACGGGCATCCTAAGTGTGCGGGGAGAGTTCACACAGGCTTTAGAAAGCAATCTGCCCGCGTCTCTCCTTGTGGGAAAGATGGCAACATGTGGGCCAGAGCCCAGCGTAATTCGAGGCCCGGGACCCAAAGGTTTAGTCTGGGTGGGAAGGAGGGATCTGGGTGGCGGCTGGGCCGTCTCTCCTTTTTATTGCTGACTGGAGGCAATCAATACAAATGAAGCACCTCCTCCGAATGGGCCACCGGATAGTGCAGTGGTGGGGGTCTACCTCAAAGCTGACATTTTCTGGGAGAGGCAACATTGAAGTGAACAAAATACAGGAGCGCGTTTCCAGGGCAAGGCACAAAAGTCTGCTGGGAAGGAAGAGAAGCGGGGGGTCCTGAAGGACGCGGGGTCTGGGCTGAGCTGGTCGATTCTAAGAGGCGGGGGGAGCGGGGCATACAGGCCAGGCCACTTGGCGTGGAGACGGTCTGGCCAGAAACAGCAGGATGGATCATAAGGCGAGAATAGGGAGCCACTGATGTTGATTGAGGAAGGGTCCGCTTTGGTCACTGTTAGGAAGCCAGGGGAGAGGTGACATGAGTGGAAAGCAGAAACAGGGGCCAGAGTGGGCCAGACACAGAGCTGGAAGGGATCCCGGGACCCAAAGGATTGGGGCAGATTTCTAATCTGAGGCCACATCCAGGGAGATGAAACTCGACAGGGACAAATGCAGTCTCCCACTTGGATTAAAAAGCACTTGCCCAGTACGAGATGAAGGAGGGGTGGCTGGCAAAGAGCTCAAAGCGCGCCAACGTGATGCAGCAGCCAAGAATATGCACCTACTGCATGCATCCATCCAAACCTCTCGTGCAGGGAGAACGTAGTGGTGGGGGCCACTAAGGAAGTGACGATGAACATTCATCTCGCCAACTCCGGGGAAGACTCCTTTATGACCAAAATGACTCTGATGCATCCTCCAAACCTACAGCTGAAGAGGATCCAAAAGGTGAGCCCAAGCCGTTAACTTCCTCCCCGGGGCAGCCTGCCAACTCTAGGTCAATGGCCTTACCTCCATTACTGGCAACACCTCAGAAAGTTCTTAAAGGGAGGGTTAGGGACCAGCTAGAAAAGGAGCCAGCCCGGCTTCCTCTAGACAAGGGAGGTCAGGCCATACCCCGACATCATGAGGACTTGGAAAAGGCTGAAAGCCTCGCACATGTGAGCACTGCCAGTTTAGCCTGGAGCCCCCGGGTTCCCGCTTTCTCTTCAGTCCCTGATGCCAGTGTCACCTTCTGCGTTCACAGCCTTCCTCCCCCTCTGTTGAGTGCATGGATCCCACACCTGTCCCCCCTGTCCTGACTATGAGCTGTAAGATTGGTCAGAGCGTATTCAAGACGTCACATGTAAGTTCACTGCTGGAGGCTGGCTCCCGTACCCATGTTGATCATTCTCTCTTCAATATCTCAGTGTTGCCCAAGACCCGCTCAGAAACTAACCCCCAACGTCGGCAGTCCTAGCCCCTGCTTCTACCACCTGGGCCAGGCAGGCCCCGCAGAGCTTCTCCTTTTTCGGGGTACGAGCCAACTTCCCTTGTAGGGCCAGATGTTTCTGCTTGACTTGGTTTGTGTTATCTCTCCCTTAAAACAGGTCAACTTCTCAATAACCTGGCAACTAGATGGAAAACCGTTTCCCAGTGAAACAGCAGAAATTACCATTAATGTCACCAAGTAAGTATTAAATGGGCAGCTAAATGGCACAGTGGTTAGAGCCTGGGGTCAGGAGAAACCGAGTTCCTACCCAGCCTCAGACTGTTACTAGCTAGGGGACCCTGACCAGGTTATTTCACCCTGTGTGCCTCAGTTTCCTCACCTGCAGAATGAGCTGGGGAAGGAAATGGCAGAAGGCTCCAGTATCTTCATCAAGAAAGCTCCAAATGGGGTCACAAAGAGTCGGTTCCACAACAAAGTACTAATTATGTCACGGGGCTTTCTTATGGCCCTGTGTGCTAAACGAGAGCAAACTTTTTGAGTTCTGATGCAACAAGTTAGTTTTCCCTTTTCCTTAACTCCGGGGACTCGGGTTATAAACAGGCAGGCTACTGGGGCCCTTTCCCCCCGTCCCCCTTAGGAAGCCCTACCCTTGGGACCTGCTCCTGAAGGTGGGTCTGCCTAAAGTATGTCATGAGTCAGGAGGAGGAGGAAGGTACCACTCAGCTGTCCCTTAGCCCACGTCCTCCCCCTCGGCCTTTTGGGGAAGATCCCAGCAATCGGCTAGACAGGAGGAAGTCATGGCCAAGAAGCAAACAGCCTATCCTTTTCCTCCTCAGTGCCAATGGTCAGCCCCCAGTGATCGAGACACAGAAGCTTCAGGTCAAGTACATCCTTGTGGTCGCTCTCGATAAGTAAGTGAAACGGCGGCTCCCCGGGGGGGGGCAATGACAGGGCAAGCTGAAGCTGCTACAAATATGATTGTCTCCCCGAAGGGCCAGCATTCTAGCTGGTTTCTGAGACTGTAAGTCTCCTCCGGCCTCCTGTTGTAGCCAGCAGCTAATTTATAGTGTCACTCTATATCCACTTTGGATCCCTTGACCCCATGGCCTGACCTGGGCTCCCCTAGCGCCTTCTCTTTGAGAGTCCCTACACCCAGCTCAGCTCTTGTTGTGGCTTCCCACCCGCAGATCCCTAGTGATGTACGTGGATACCAGCCGAGGCCTTCCTGAGTACAAAGAATTCCAGTTTAATGTAGGTATCCCGGGATCGAATTTGCCCGTGCCACAGTTAAACACGGTTAAGGGACTGACGTTCACCGTCCCGTTCCCTTTGTAGATCCACGGGGAAAATCCCTTTGGAGCCCAGTTTGTGTTTGAGGTCTGTGTTCCAGCCAAAATGCAAGGCCATGAAATCATAATGCTGAAGAACATATCAGCCACACAGGTACCTAAAAACTTCCGCCGTTCTGCACAGGGCACTCTCAAATTGTGCCTTTCCTAAGGTAGGAAGGGGGCATGACAGTCAGGAAAACCAACGGAAAAGGTGGCAGAGGCTCAGGGAGGCCCAACTTCATTCCCTGCCCTGGAAAGCACTGCATGGTTTCCCATCTTTAAAAAAACCAAAACCCAAACCACAACCCAAGTGTTTAAACCTTTTGAGAAGGAGCTTCTTTTCCCCTTAGGGCTTCCCAGAGTGGCTAGCAGTCCCCCTCCTCTCTTCCCTCCTCCCCGTTCCCAGCCTCTATTTCCTGGCCCTATAGAACTCTCCTCCAGGTTTCTCCTTTTGCCCCTGGCCCTGCCCCTCCTCTTTCCCAGCCCTCCCCACTTGCCTGGAGCCCCCAGCCCCCTCTTTTCCTCATCTCTCCCTCATGCTAATCTGCTCCTCTGGGCTTAGCCCCTCGGAAAACCTCAAAAACCGAGACTGAGAACACAGGAAATATTCATTTATGGAATGGATCCCTCAAAGACTTTAGAGTTTTCAGTTTGGGGTGACCTGAAAACTGCATCTAGCAAAGTGCCTCTCATAGACAAAAGTTATACGCAGACAGTTTTCTGGCTCAGAAAACTATCCCGCAGTGGCTCCGGGCCAGTTCCGGGGGTCACCGGAACAGGCTGTGGCTCTGCAGCAGCTCGGTGGCAGAACCGAAGGTCAGCACAGACTCATAAAAGGCCTGGATCTGCCGCTTCACCAGGCGCATGGGCGCCGTGCTGACCTTCTTCTTGAAGACCATCTCCTTCAGGACCTTGTCGGCCAGGTAGTGCAGCCAGAGCACGTTGCTGTAGGGGTGGTAGTGGGCCCAGCGATCGCGAGTCCGCTTCTTCATGAGCCGGTACATTTCGAACTGGTAGTCCCCCTGGCCCTGGAAGAGCTCCCGCTCCTGGGAGAGGTCGCAGAACACCACCAGCCCGTCCTTCTCCAGGCGGGACAGCGTGTAGTCGATGATGTTGACGTGGATGCCGTGGGTGGCGATGGTGCCCGCCTGCCCATTGAGCGTGTAGCCCAGCTCCTTGGCGCTGGTCCTCTTCACCAGCACGTTGCCCCAGTGCAGGTCCCGATGCTCGAAGTGCAGCGCGGCCTCGGCCACGGCCAGTGCCGCCGTGACCTGGTGCAGCAGGCTCTTGGCCGCCGCCACGGAGGACAACTGCTTCCTCATGTGCTCCAGGTCCACGCCCCCGAACTCAAACTCCAGCACCACATAGAGCTGCTCCGGGCCAAAGAAGTCCGGCCGCTCGTTCTCCGAGCCTTGGCGGCTGCGGAAGGAGTCCCAGGCCTGCAGCAGCGCCTCGGGGTAGGGGCCCCGCACGCAGCGGGCCGCGTACAGGCCGATGAAGCCCTCGGTGCGGTTAGGGGCCTCTTCGGACAGGAGGCTCAGCTCCTTGGAGATGATGATCTCGGGCAGGATCTCCCCGAAGGTTTTCTGCGGGCTTCCGTTCACCAGCTCCTCGCCCTCGATGGCGATGACTTTCAAGGCCGTTACGCGGTTCTCTATAACGGTGCGGAACACCTCCCCAAACACGCCCTCCCCAATCTTTTCGCAGCTTTTGATTTGGTCGGGAGAGAGGTAATGACCAAAGGCCAGCGGCCCTTCCTGCTGGCACTCGTGGTACACCTTCTCCGCGTCGGACAGCATCAACTCAGCCACGGGCAGGGACTTGTTGGGGGTCAGCATGTACATGGAGGAGGTCTGCCAGGGGGTGCCGCTGGGGGGTCCGAAGGAGTCTAGGAGTAGGGAGCCGACGGGGGAGGCGGAGGGCTGCAGCTCGGCCACCATTTTCTTCTTGTGAAAGGAGAGGGAGGCCCGCCTCTGGGCCCAGCCCTTCACGCCATTCTGGCCCAGGGGGCGGCCGGCCTCGCTTCCGGGCCCGGCCTGAGAGGGCTGATTCTTTTTCCAGCGGGCGCAACTGAGGCCGCTGATGCACGCCTTCCGGGCCGTGCTCTGGGGGAGGGCGGGGGTGGTTAGGGCCGGCTTAGCTGGCTTCCTGCGGGCTCTCAGGCGGGGTCTTGTGCGGGGCTCCTCCGGGGGCTCCGGGATGGGGCTGAAGAGGGACCTGCTGGTGGCCATGCTATCCCCAGGGGCAGGCTCGGGTTCTTGCAGGGGGCCCGGGTTCAGGTTGCTGGAGGGGCCCGGGCTCAGGTTGCAGGAAGGGCCCGGGCTCAGGTTGCCAACCGGGCTGAGGCCGGCCAGGATGCTCCTGGACAGGCCGTTGCGGCCCCCCCGCGGGGGTGTGGAGGCTGGGGGGTAGAGGCGGCTCCGAGGGCGGCCCCGGGGTGCTGCAGAGAGGGGGCCCAGGCCTCTGGCCCCGCGCCCGGAGCCTCCAGGACCGCTCGGTCACGTGGCGGTGCGGCCGGTTCTCCTTGGCCGCCTCCTCCACGTCCTCCTCATCGTCCTCCAGGTCCCCGCCAGGTGCCTGGGGCCGCACGGGGGTCACGTCCACCCACACAGGAGGCCCATCTGCCCGCAGCCGCCGCCGCCGCCGCCCCCTCCGCGGAGCTGTCCCCGGGGAGCCGCGCGCGGGACCCGGCTCAAAGTCGGGGTCCGAGTCCGGAGCCGAGGCGGGGCTGCT
>JAJPUD010021691.1:0-22668 GCA_023553655.1 Myrmecobius fasciatus | reverse complement strand
TTGTTCTGTGATGTCCTGTTTCCAACTATGGTAGGTATTCTCCATCCCACCCCTCGCCCCCAAATAGATGTTAAACTATTGCAGTCCAAAACTGGCATCTTCTACAGATATACCCTATTTTAAGATAAATGAAGACATTGATCCATCAATAGTTATAGATATCTATAAATAATTGATAAATGTAGGTATTTAAGGAATATTAAATATATCTAGTATGTGTGTGGGAAACAAAGAAGAGATTGTTTACCTTACAAGAAGATTCATTTAAATAATGACCTGCCTGGGAATGTTTGTCTTTGTTTATATATCATTATCCACTTGAAGGATGGAAATCAGAGAAAAAAGCTGAATGAATTTATAGCTGTTGTGCTCTAAGTTTATTCTCAACGGAAAATGAGTCAGAAATGAAGATAAAGCTGTTCTTAAATGAGATGAGTCAGTAGGGAAATATTAGTTTTACAAAAATTCAAGTTACCTGACTTTTCAGGAGCACAATATCAATTACATAAAGTCAATAATGCCTCAGTTGTAGCTGTATTCCTCTGAGAGCACCAAGAAAAGCTCTGTGCCTTCCCAATTTTTCAGTGTCAATCTCTTAATTATATAGAAAGCAAAACACCTTAAATAATGATGCCTAAGCCAAAGCATTTTGTCCCTGTTCCAAAGATTTGTGGCTTCAATTATGATTATAGCTACATGGAAAAGTATATAGGACCCTGGTTCCGGAGTCCAGAAAGCTTTGGTTCAAATCCACCCTCACATCAGCTGTGTGACCCGAGGCAAGTCACTTAACTTCACTTTAAAATAGGCTAAAAATAACTCCTGTCTATCAGGGTTGTTTTGAAAATTAGATGAATTTATAAAGCACTTTGCAAATCTTAACCTGGTATATAAATGTTAGTTGTGATGATGATGATGGTTCTCTGTCCTCTAATAATTTTGTACATTTGCCTTTGATGAGGTAAGTAATACAAGCATTATGATTTCCGTTTTACAGATGAATTTTACAGATGAAATTGAGAAGTTGTAATTTAGGGTCATATAGCTAATAAATGTGAAAGAGAGGATTTGAAACCAGGTTTTAGGAATATAAGGGTATAGATTTGGAAATGGGAGAAAATTTGGGCTTGCTCTTCATCTTACATTTGGGGAAGCTGAGACCCAGAAAGGTTACAGTGACTTGTTTTAGCATACACAAGTAGTGGCAGAACTCAGGTTCATTGAATTCAAATTCACCTCTATTTCTATTGCATCATGTTATCTTCAAGTCCAGCTCTCCATCCACTATGCCATGCAACAGATTGCAACCCTCTCCACATGATGGGCTGCTGTGGTAGAACAATAATAATAAAATAAAAATTTAATTTATTACTTAATAAATTAATTAAATACATTTTTAAAAAGTCATGACCTGATGGGCAATTTTCTGGTGATGGGAGCAGTAGGACCTACCAGAGTTTTACCAGCATTGGTTTTCAAGGTCCAGGGTCAACTCCATGTCATGACACAGAGACTCCTATTAAATATTTATTTCTGTGATTTATAAATTGACTATAATGGTGGCCCACATAAATCAAGAAATATGGGGGGGAGAAGGGTTGCAGGGAAGAGGAGAAATAGTTTTTTTTTAAGTAAAATAAATAATAAATTCTTAATTTGGTCATGAATACAAATCGAAGCACTGTGGTTTAACGAATAAAGAACTGTCTTTTAAGTCAGGAAGAGCCAAGTTCAAGAACTGCCGTTGGGACATACTGTCTATGATCCCAGCTTGGCAAATTATTTAACCCTTCAGAGCTCCAGGAAATCTTCTTGGTAAAAGAAGTTCTTCACTGGGAGTTTCTAACACCAATGAAATCACACATTTAGTTTAGTTTTTTTTTTTTTAAGCTAATGGATAGATTTCTTTAAACTCTAGACCAATGATTTCATCAACATAGAGAATTCTTGGTGTGTAACTCATCAATGCAAATGATCAATGTCTTGGTTGCTTGAAGATAATGATTTTTTTTTTAATTCCATGTATTAGTATTTTAACATGCTGAATTGATCCTCTGGGACCTATTCTTAGCTTGTATGACTTGAGTACAATTGTATCAAACAACAAGCATTTTTATTTTTTTATTTTTTTTATTAAAGCTTTTTATTTGTATAACATATATATGGGTAGTTCCCCAACATTGATCTTTACAAAGCTTTCCATTACAAATTTTATCCCCAGTCCCCTCTCCTCCCCTAAATGGCAGGAAGTCCACTACATGTTAATAATGTTGAAATGACAACAAGCATTTTTAAAGTACCTACTATGTGTCAGGCACTATGCTAAGCATTAAGGATACAAAGAAAAGGAGGAAAAATACAATCCCTGCCTTTAAGGAACTCACACTCTAAAGAGGGAACAACTATATACAAACAAGATATTTACAAGATCAATTGGGGATAATCAACTAAGGTAAGGCTGTAACATTAAGGAAGATTGGAAAGGTTTTTTGTAGAAGCTGAGACTAAGATTTGGAAAAGAATTTTGGGAAACAGTGAAAATTAGGGGTTAGTGTCCAATTCAAGAAACAACCAGGAAGCCAGCTTTGCTGAACCAGAATGATTGGGGTGTAAAATGTAAGAAGTTTGGAATTGTAGGAAGGGGTAACATTATTGGGAAGGGGCAGGGAAAAAGGGATTTAAAGGCCACGTTCTGTTTGATCCTGGAGGCACTAAGTTGTCACTGGATTGATTAAGTAGTGAGAAGATGGGATCTTGCTTTAGGAAGATCAGTGTGATTTCTGAGTGGGAAGGGATTAGAGAAGGCTTTGTTTCATACTGGGGTGTGGTAAAAACACTGCTCCCCGGGAAGAGGAAAAATTGCTGTCCTCCAGGTTGTGATTGAAGCTGATAAAAGGAGTTGCTTTGGATCTCTCACAAGGGCTTGGCTCTCACTCATAAGTAACCACACAGATTTAGGGGGAAGGAAAAAAATATATAGGTGTACATACATACATACATACATACACACACACATACACACACATATATACATGTATGTATATATGTGTGTATATATATATATATAATTATGAGCCCTCTTTTTTTTTTTTTTAACTACCACAAGCCCAAAGCGTGGGATCCAAATACCCTGAAAAGCTGTGGGACATTTTGTGGTGTCAGCCTGTCCACAGTGGATCTACTAGGCATTTCCTGTTTTTCTTAGCCAGAGGGCATCAAGCTTTAATTTCTTCTTTTATTTGTAGAAAAGTGAAATTAAGTGAATCTTGACCATTTCTGGCTCTCTGCTGAGCTGAGAAATTAGCAAATCTCTGAGTTAAAGATGTGGACTTTTGGCACTTTCACTGTTTTCTTTGAGGTTAGACAGCCTTCTCAGAGTTTCGGGTTCCAGCTTGGTTTAGTTTCAGCTCCAAACAAAGGAAGGTTAGTTACCTCCTCTAATTGAGTCAGCTGCTAAACAATGTCCACAACCTTCTGTAATGGTAAAAAATCTTAATATTTCATATAATTATTACTCATTTCTTTCTGGAAATCTGTGCTTGTGGTAATACTTTGTGTGTGTGTGTGTGTGTGTGTGTGTGTGTGTGTGATTTAAAAAGAAACAAAAGCATAATCCCAAGGTGTGAATTTCAGGCTGGTTTAGGGTGCCAGGATATTTGTGAACTACATGAATTCAATTCAGATAACAATTGGGTGTCAGCAGATGGCAAAGCATTTGCTTTTTTTCCCAGAGTCCAAATTGATTTGTGTTATTATTACAGTGTTCCTACTTGTCTGGGCAGTAGTCCTAACAAGTGAGATGTAATTCTGGCTCATCTTATATAATTTAATTACCTGGGTATTAATATTTTAAAAGATTCTCGTAAATGCAGACCTGGCTCCTAAGGCAGCTTGAATTTTCAGTGATAGAATAAATTGTTGTTGGTCCTTGTTCTGGAAGAGGACCATAACATCGGGGAGGTGGGGGCCATGACATGCAACTGAGTTCAATTTGAGAGGGGGGGGATGAGGGCTGGGTAAAGTCACCTGCTTCACTTTCCCCTCCAGAGCCATCTAAGTCCAGTGGCCACTGGATACAGGTCAGGACAACTTGCTAGAAGGGTCAGGTCACCCCATACACCCTGTTACCTCTCTTAGGGTGACTGTGCCTCCAGGGAGCCTCAGTCACTCTGGGATTCCACTCCACTGACTTGATGATGTGCCCACAAGATGGCCATGGCTGCACCTTGGCACCTACTCCCTAGCTAATGTGAAATATTAGAGTTTTGGCAATATCTTGAGCCATTTTGTGTTTCCATATTTCAAGTCTCCTAACTCTCCTCTGCTAACTAATTTGTAATTAACTTGTTCATTAGATAGCTGCTTTCACAATGGGTTTAAATGAGAAGTAAAACAATTTTGTGGGAAGCTCATGAACCTGGGAAATGGGAAAATAGAATCGTTTCCTCATTTTTTTCTACTGGCCTGACTGTTTGACTCTAATCAAATGGCTGAACCTTCTGGGCTTGTGTGACCACAAAGAAATAAGGCTGAGTTTTAAATAATCATATGTAAACCCATACAAACTTTGGGTCAAAATGAACGTTGGAGAGACAACAAAACAGAAATTGGGAAGAATAATAAATACTACCTATATAGTGCTTTCCAAATAATATCTTATCTGAGCCTCACAATAAACTTGGGAGGTGGGTGCTATTACATTTTCATTTTACAGTTGAGGATACTGAGGGATTATATGACCTGCCCCTGTTCACACAGTTGTTAAGCGTCTGAAACTGGATTTGAAGTTAGAATTTTCTGAATCCAGAACTAACATTTTACCCATGGTGCCACCTAGACACCTCCTCCTCCGATAAAAATATAGCATTTAAAATTATTAATAATTAAATATTAATGATGATGATGGTGGTGTAGTAGATAGTAGTAGACAACTTGGAATTAGGAAGATTTGCATTCAAATTCTTCCCACAGACACTTATATATCATGCTTATGTAGGTATGATCGTGGCAAATCACTTAGCTTCTCTGACCTTCCTCATCAGTAAAATGAGGGGCATGGACTCAGTAAATAAGCTCCCTTCTGGCTCTCCATTCATAATTTTGTAATCCTAGTCTTCTTCTATCCCTTATATGATTCATGAATCCTTCTAAAGTACCCTTGAGAAGTAGTTTGAATGAGGAGGAATTCACTTCTAGAATCCATATAGTCAATGCATGTTGCCCTTCAAAGTTGAATAATTCTGCATTTATTTCAATGATGTTGCTACTTGTAGTATGGTGACTTACTGGAAAAAATCATGGGTTTTGGTATCAAGATCTGACCTCTGAAACTTCCTAGTCATGGGATCCATGTTAAATCATATGTGTGTTTTGGGCTATTCCCTAGGACTGACTCATCAAGTGAGGAAGGAAACTCTGTATTCTATGTTTTAAGCACTGTCAGAAACAATTTTTTATTAATTTGGGTTATCCTAATAGAAATATATATATATATATATATATATATATATATTCTATTTCCAGAGAGAAAATCCCCAAAACAAGGAGGGTCTATTAATCTCTTAAGTCATTTTAGAGATGTTCTGATTTATAGTATTCTCAAACAACATACCAAATTCTGTGATCAAAGTTGAGCTAGAGTTCATTCAGAGATTACAGAACAGTTTCCTTCATCAAACAGAACAATAGACTCTCAATTTTGGGAATTTGTTTCCTTAAAGGATTCTCCTTTAGTCCCATTCCATCTATCAGGAAGTCTTGAGTCTGATGAATCTCTTAAGTATGGGAGCCCTAAGCTGTAGTAGGTTAAATTTACTGGGTGTCCATACTAAGCATAGCATCAGTATGGTGAATTGTTCTCAAAGAAGGGTCAAACTGATCCACATTGAAAATAGAATAGATCAAAATTCCCATACTGATCAATAGTGGAATTGAACCTCTGAATAGCCCCTGCATTTCCAATCTAGATATCAAGAGATACTTTCAATAATTGAAATAATCAGACTTCTTTCTATTCTTAATTTGATTACTGCCCTACTTAATCACTTCTGGGAATTGTTCTTCCTGGACTGATCAGAAGGACTCTTGAACATTCAGATGAGAATAAATTTTGTGCTATGTGTGCAGCAAATATCCAAATGGTCAGATTAATGCGAACGCTCACTCTCTTTTCCAGAGTTATTGAAGTCCAGTGACAAGATGATTTTGGTATCTTTGTTAAGTGACCAAACTCTACAGCTCCATAGCACCAGCTTCTGCTGTATTCATGGTCTTTGGAACAAATTGTTCTCATCCTCTGATTCTACTGGGAGAAGTCTTTACAGGCTCGATGTATGCATCTCCCTAACTCACTGATGGATTTAAGGTCTATTGATTATTCTCAACCTGCTTTAGGCCACTGTTCATGCTATAGCTTCTTGGATCTCATGTATCTCACTTCAATCCACTGGAGAATAAAATGGCCAGTATTCTTGCCAAGAAAGTCCTGTGGATGGTATGGTCCATGGGGTCACAAAAAGTCAGTTGCAATTGAAGAACAACAAAAAAGGTCTTAGCATTGTACCTGGCATATAGTAGGCATTTAATAAATGCTTATTGAATTGAATGTATGGTTGGTAAATGCCCTGGTGAAGGGAGTTCCCATATTGTATATTTCTCATGCTAACAATATAACAACAAAATAACAAGATCCTTAGAATGTCTACATCAATTATAATGCTGCCTTTACTCAACATGTTTTGGGAATTACCTTTGGATCCTGGTTATGAGAGAGAGACCTACTAATTTGCAATTCTATCAATCAAGGGTGTTGAGTTTAAATGAATGAAGGAATAAAAAGCAATTGTTAAGCAATTACTGTGCATCAAACATTGTCCTAAACGGAGGATACAAATACAAAACCAAAAACTACCCACCCTCGAGATCCCTCTAACGGGCAAGGCAACACACATCAGGGATGGTAGCCAAAGAAGACTGTTTTGGACCAGAAAGTTATTGGGATGGAGAATGGAGATTCAGAAGAGTAGACTAACATCTAAAAACTATTAATGGTAGAGTTGGTGTGATCTTAAATCATGGTTTCATAACTGAAGGTGGTGGTGGAGGTAGGAAAGGATTACACTATGGAGGAGATGGATAATAGAAAGTGAAGAGAAATATGACTACAGCTTTCCTAAAATACTATCCTTGCTTTTTTTCCCCATCATTATCACTAGTTGATTGATGTGTCAGTATTGCATAGTTGTATTAAATTACATCTCTTTAATAATTAGTGAGGTTGAGCATTTTTCAAGTGATTACTAATCATTTGGAAAATTATTAGAAACATCTAACCAGTTATTCACTGAGAACTGGTGTTATTGTAATTTTTAAAACATCTTTTAAAATAATTATTGCATTTTGTTTTTAACAATAGGGATTTCCCCTCCAAAGCCTTTTTTTATATTTCATAATACATTCACTAAAAAGAATTTTTAAAAATCAATTGTTAACAGGAAACACGATTGTTTAGAAAAAGCTTAGATAAAATGTAGCACTCCTACAGACACTAGAAAACAAGAAGATTTAATGTAATCGAGAATATTTATTGACTTCGGCATGTATATTGATGGGGTTTGATTTTTTTGTTTTTGCTATGTGTATAATTCTCTCCACATTAGTCTGAATGCTTCATACTCACCATGATAATCCATTATATACATATTCCACAATTTGTTTAGTCATTCCCAAAACGTTTTTGTTTGCCATCTTTTTTATCACAAGCAATGCTATTACAAGTATTTTTGTATACATGGAGTCATTTGCATAATTCCAAATTGTTTTCCAGAACAGTTGAATCAATCCAAAACTCTACCAGCTGTGATATAGAATACATCTCTTCTCATAGCCATTTCCTTTCTTGTCTTTATTAGCTTTTGAAAGGAGATATTTCAGTTGTTTTAATTTGCATTTCTTTGATTTTTTTAAATAACACTTTTCAAGTGGGTAGTTTGTATTATAATATTTCTTCTTTAGAAAACTGTTCATATCATTTGGTTACCCTTTTTTGGATACTGAGGGTCTTAAATCTTGAAGATTTATGTTAATTCCCAATAGAAGTCGGATGCAAAACTTATCAGATGCATTTAATGCAAAATTTTCTGTAATCCACTTTGGAGTATATCTGCATTGATTTCATTTGCATAAAAGCTATTTAGTTTTATGTAATTGAGATTATTTATTTTCTCTTTAATGTTCTCTTCTAGTCTTTGCTTATGAATTCTTCACAACCATAATTATGAAAGGTGGAGCCTTTTATCTTCCTCTGCTTTTTTTTTTTTTTTTTTTTTTTTTGGCTTTTTTCTGAGGCAATTGAGGTTAAGTGACTTGCCCAGGGTTACACAGCTAGAGAATGTTAAGTGTCTGAGACCAGCCTTGAACTCAGGTCCTCCTGACTTCAGGACTGGTGCTCTATCCACTGTACCACCTAGCTGCCCCCTCTGCTTTTTTTTTAAAATAGTGTGATATTTTATATTCGGATCATTTACTCGTTTGGAATTTATTGTGATATGTGGTATAAGATTCTTACCTAATTTTTTTAGATTGATTTCCAGTTTTCCTAGCAGTTCCAGATGAAAATTTAAAAAAAAAAAAAAAAAAAAGATTCCTTCCCCAGTAGTTTGGGTTCTTATAATGAATGAATATTGGCCATCCTTGTGAATTGTTTCCTAGACCTTGTTAATCTAGTCACTTCCACTGATCTACTTTTCTATTTTTAATCCAATACCAAAATTTTGATAATTTTGCAGGGGGGGATGGGCAGAGAGGGAAAGAAATAAGCTTTTTTTTTTTTTTTTAATACATCTACTATGTTCCAGGTATGGTAGTAAGTACTTTACAAATATTGCATTTAATTTTTGTAATATAATTTGGAATCTGGTAACATTAACTTATTCATAATTCCTATCTTTTTCTCATATTTTTGACCTTCCACTCCTCCAAATTAATTTTATTACTCTTTTGTCTAATAGTATAAAATTTGCCTTTGGCAATTTGATTGGAATAACACTAAATCTATTGAGTCATTTTAGGAATATAATTTTGCTATATTAGAAAGGCCCAGCTTTGAATAATAAATCTCTCTCCAACTATTATATCTTCCTTTAAAATGCAAATAATAATAGCACCTACCTCTCAGGTTGCTATAAAGATCTTTTTGGCACATAATAAGCACTATAAACATTTTATCATAATAATTATAATTATTTGGCCAGGTAGATGGTGCAGTAAATAGAGTGCTGGCCCTGAAGTCAGGAGGATCTGAATTCAAATCCAGCCTCAGACACTTAATACTTCCTAGCTGTGTGACCCTGGGCAAGCCATTTACCCCAATTACCTCAGCAAAAAACAAAACAAAACAAAAACAAAAACAAAACTACAATTATTTTTTCTAAAGACTTGTATTTTGTTCATAATGGCCAAATTAATTAGATTTAGTTTACATTATCATCTATAAATTATGTAATTATTAATATTTCTACCTTTATTTTTATGTTTTATATTTTCAATATTTTAAAAATTGCTGTTTTATATGGAAACATAGGTTTTCTTATACAATAATTGCCAAAGGACCATCATCCTCAATTTTTCTAACATTCAATTCAGATGCTTAATTTATTTCTTATTTAATTTTTCTTTTTTATTTGTCAAAAGAGGTACATTGAAGTCATGTATAATTTTCTTATATAAATATTTTTGAAATTCAGTTTTTAAAGCATTTAAAATTAATATTACTATTTGTATTGTTTCATTATTTATGGTGCCTTTATGCGTAATGAATGTATTTACCTTTTTATCTCCTCTGTGTTTATTTTTTTATATTGTTTTGTCAGCGAATAATAGTACTAATTGTACTTTTTTTTTTTAAGACTCAGAATGAAGCACAATAAATTCTACACCAATTCTTCATTTTAACTCTGGATCACTCATTATGTTTTAAGTGTTTTTCTTGTATGTAACTAACTGTTAGGATCTGCTTCCAATTCAATTGATTTTGATCATTGAACCTCAGTTATTCTTCCAATTTTATTGACTTTTGACTTTCCTGTAATAATCTTTCATATGTTTGTATTTTCAAATTCTTTTTCCTAATTAATAAAATAATATATGTATTGGACTTGTCTTCTAAGGTTCCTTGCAGGTCTAAACATATGATCCCCTCCTTTTCAAGATATTTACTATTTTGTTAAAGATTTTCCAAATTCTTTTTGGAGTCTTTCAAATTTTTCATTAAAAACTCTAATATCATTCCCCCCCGCCCTTCCTTCCCTTCTTTCTCTCTGTTTCCATCTCTCTCTCCTTGTCTCTGTCTCTCTCTTCCTGTGTGTCTCTTTCTCTCTCTGTCTTTATCTCTCTCTGTCTTTATCTTTCTCTCTCTGACTCTGTCTTTAACTCTCTTGCTCTCTCTCACACAGACACACAGACACACACAATTTTGCCCTTTCAATCACTCAGTGGGTTTGATGACATTTACATGATCTTTTCTAGATTTTCTCCTGGAAATCTTTTTCTCCTACACAAAGATTTCCTCATTGTATTAGGGAACTTTTAAAAAATTAATTTCATAATAATTAATTGATTTCTTTAATTTCATTGTCTTTGATGGTTTTCTGTGAGAATTTCCTTGTACAGATTTCTTTTTTTTTTCCTTTTTTGCTTGTTGTTGTTCTTTTGCTTTTGTTGTTGCTGTTCAGTTGTTTTAATCATATCCAACTCTTCTTGATCCGATTTGGGATTTTCTCAGCA
Organism: Myrmecobius fasciatus; assembly: GCA_023553655.1. NCBI lineage: Eukaryota > Metazoa > Chordata > Mammalia > Dasyuromorphia > Myrmecobiidae > Myrmecobius > Myrmecobius fasciatus. The sequence continues at coordinate 11,886 of JAJPUD010021691.1, read as the reverse complement.
AAGGCCCTAGAGTAACAGAGCAGTATCTTCTCCAGCTCAGATGAGGAAACTAGGCAAGCAGGATTAAATGACTTGCTTAGATCACACAGTTCATAAGTGTCTGAGGCCAGATTCAGAGTCAAGACTTCCTGGTCCAGACACTCTATCCACTGTGCCTCCTAGCTACCTTTACTCTTTTACTTTATCTAGTACATATTTTCCTACTTTGAGGTAATGAGAGGTATCTGGACAGAGATATAACTTCTTACTCAGTAGTAATGGAAAAGAAAGACTTGACTATCAGGATACTTGGGCTATCCACCAACTCCAGTCCAACTATGTGACTTTGACAAGCCCTGAGTCTTGCTGTCTTTATCTGTAAAATGAAGCAGTGTGGTATAATTGCTGCTTTTGAAATAAGAGGAACTGTGTTCAAATTCTCCCTCTGTCAACTTAATACTTTGGGGATCTATGGCAAGACACTCAACTCCTCTAGTTTCCTCACTTATAGAATGAGGTGATTGCATTAGTTGGCCTCTGAGGTTCCTGAAGACATTAGACTGGAGTATCTATGACTTTTTGGAGCAAAATATTTGTTTTGCTTCTATGTTGCCTGTAGGCAGTATGAGAGACTATGTTTGAGTCCAACCCTGGAAAAGCACTTTTGAATGTCTGAGTTGCCTGATCCCACAGATCCCAGATTCCATTAAGCCACTTCCACTACAGTATTGGTTGTTAACAAAACTCCCTAATCCACATCCTCAGGCTGATTAGATAGCACAGTTAACCGTTTGGGATCTCAGAGGATGAATATATTGATTTAGTTATAGAGGAGGCGGCCAGCATAAAAACTGTCTGAGACATTCAACAGTTCACTAACAATCAACATGAATTATGTGATGATGATATAGGATTTTGCATTGTTAGCACAAAAGGTGATTGTGGTCACAAGAGATGCTCACATCTAGGAATTGTTCATTTGAAGTTATACTATGTCTGCTGGCTTAGAATTCATTCTGATAGTGAAAAGCGTGTAATGGGAAAGTATAGAATATGTTAGGCTATTTGGTATATTGCCCAAGCCTCCTTCTCTTCCATGAGAAGTGATGGAGAAATATTTGTCAATTCAAATTTAAAATTATTTATTAAGGGAATACTACGTTTAGAAAAACACAGGAATGGGATTTCTTCTAGACTTCATGTCAGCCATTCTTCTTTTCCTCATTCAATATCTCCAAGGTTTACATCAGGAGGTAAAGAGAATTGGAAGGGATCTTGGTAGCCATTCTGTCCATCTCATACCCAACAGTAATTTCTGGTACAATATATCTCCAGTCTTTTCTATTTTCCATTCTGAGGGGGTGATATCCACCAGTTCCTGAGCCCAACTCAGAATAAAATTTCAATCAATCACACTATCGGCTTTACAAATTCTGATTGAGACTTTGGGGGGGAAGGTCTATTCTGCAAATATTCTATGATTTAGCCTCTGTCAGTGGAGCATATCATTCCTCCTTATTCTCCCTTCCCTCTGATTCTTTATTTCCAGCCACCTAGCCTCAGCATCCAAACTGAAGCCTTACCACCTCAACAGAGACCCCATCTTTCTTCTGACCAGCTCTTTTCCTTTCAAGAACCATTTGAACCTATTTCTAGTTCCTTCAAACTTTGACCTCTTCTAAATGAACCTTTTGGCTTCAAAATTTTAAAATAGCTCATTCACTTTCTTGCTTTCAGTGAAATGTAGCCTTCTCCTTTGGAAATTAAATCCATTATACCCTTTATTCTGGAGGCCATTATTCTGATAACCCTTACCAATTTTCTTCAGGGCCAGGAGAAAGGGTGCACTTATCCTTCATTGCTCCTTAGAAACCATTCTTCTACTTCCATCCCAAAGTATTTTTCTCTCGAATGTGAACAGCCTGACATTCTACTGCTAATTAAGGACCTATAAGATCTTTCTTTCCATCTCTCCCTTATCTATCCTCCGATCTACCACTCCTTATATCCTTCTCTAATAAGCCTTGACTTTGAGGACTGAAGAAAATTCTAGGGAAGAAATGTTTTGGAGTTCCATATCTTTACTAGGGGAGTTGAGTCATTAGAGGTTTGAAAGATCCTATTGGCACATTGGGTCCAGATAAAGATAGGGAATATAAGTAGCCTCCTTGAAATATTGAAGCTTTGGGAAAATGGGTTAAATAATCCTTGATATACTATATGTCATTTCTCCTATTCCAGGACTTGCTCACTGGGGCCTGAATTTCCACTCTGGCAATTGATTTGTGTCATTGATTTCAATCCCTTGAATTTCTGTGCTTTGAAGAAATCCTGTTATCTACCTGCATTGTTTTATATATACAGATATTGATACACATTGGCTTGGCTCTTGGTTTGGATCCTGTGCTTGCTACTCCAAGGTAGGCACTGACCTCCCACTTTGGTGGTTAATTAATTACTGGTATTCATTGACTAGTCATGGTGTGGTGACATATGACCTCCAAATTCCTCAATTTGTTCAACTCTGATCACCTTCATTTTCATGACATTTTAGCTCCATGCTGGCTTGATCGAATGTCATTGTCTCTAGGAATGACACTATATCCAGGATGCTGAACGTCAGTATCTCAATTTCGAATTATGACCACCTATCCTTTTACCTTTCCCTCCCTTTCACATACATAGAAGCTGCTTATTGTCCTGATTATGACCTCGGTTCCACCTCCATTCTTTCCTCAGTTCACCTTTTCCCATACTGGCTTTTCTTGCCACTTGTCCTGCTCTGGTATGCTTGCCTGGGAACACAGGACCTTTCTCACCCCATTGTATCAACAAAGAAATGTTCTGGCTCATTGAACAGTTCTAACTGCTAAGGATTCCCCGAAATGGATTGTTGGAGCAAATTGGTCAACAGGACTTTCCAGTTTTATCCTCCCTCAGCATGTCATTCCATGTCCAACAACAAGAATTAGACCTGCTTGGTTCATTTCTTGAGTTCCACCTCTAGACTTGCCTTGACCCATCTCTCTTCAGATTTAGGAAAGACTTAGAAGAACAAGGGCTTATTGTGGAAGACGCATCTTCCTGCATAGGTTTTTTGTTCATTTCTATATTGAGAATTAATTTTTTTTTCTGACATGCTCTAAGTAGAGTCAAGAGCCTTATGTTATTTCAGGTTCAGAATGCCTGTAGGATTGTGTGGTATTGCTCTGGCAATCAACTAATTATCAAAGTGTGAATTGACAGGAAAAGAAACAATAATTCCCCTAGAGCCACCTGGTGTTGATTTTCAGCCCCAGAAATACAAAGAAAAGGAAGTAATCATTCTTCTCTAGCCATGACCACTGATAAAGTGGATTCATTTGGTATTTCAACACCTGCAAATATAAAAACTTGGAGATAACCTAAAAGACCCTCTTTTGGGGAAAAAAGATAATTTGATAGGAGAAGTAGCAGAATGAGTCAGGAGAGATCTGGATTCAATTCTCACTTCATATACATGTGATTCAGGGCAAATTTCTTCACCTGTTCTAACACTCATTGCCCACCTTTCAGGAATAGTGAAAAGATTAAAGGAGATAATAATGTAATTCATTTGGCAAACCTTGAGTCATTGTATAAATGGCAGCTATTACTGTTATTATCCTAGGGGAAAAGTAATATATATGTATGCTAGTGGACCACTTAGAAGCAATGTTAGAGGTTTTGTATTTTTGATGATTTTTTGCTTTTTTAAGCTTTCCTTAGTTTAATAGTGCAAAGTTATTCAAAGTTTGAATTGGTCCAGTAGATATTTGTAATACATTTTTACAGTGCCTATTATATGCCAGGCCCTATGCAGAGTTAAGTGACTTGGACAGGGTCATACATACAGCTATTAAGTGTAAATAGAGCATGCAACCAGGAGTCAGAAAGACTTCTCTCTGCCTTACTGAACCACTCATTAGCTCAATTTCCTCCATCTGTGTATGAGAATAATAATAGCATCTATTTCCCAGGATTGTTGTGAGGATCAAAAGAGAAGATATTTGTAAAGCACTTTGCAAACCTAAGTGCTGCTATTATGGTTTTTACTATTGTATTATTATTAAATAACATTTTGCACACAGGAATAAAAGTTAAAGCATTTGGAAAACCTGCTGGTTCTCTGATACTGATACAACTTCCCTGCCCATAGTCAAACAATGGATTAAATGAACATCTATGATGCACATATGCTGAGTGGACCACTTAGAAGAATAAGACATGGATCCTGGTCACTTGGTGTTCATGGTCCATTTGGAGAGACAAGGCACATATACACATGCATGAACTGCTGAGTAATAGGGTTAGATAGGTTAATAGACTGAACTTGCATTCCCACCAGCCTTCTTCACCCTCTCCCCCAACACTGAACAATCCCATTTTTTACTCAAATAAAAGAATTCCTAGTTATCATTCTGATAGGGTTGATGGGAGAATCAAATGAGGTCACGTTTAAAAATCACTTTATAAACCACCACACATTTTAAAAACATCTCTTAATTATTATTATTAGAAGCTCCTTCACATCTTGTGTCAAAATGATTAAAAGGACAAAGATCTCCATTTCTCTTTGCATAATGAACAGCTGACTTGTTCCAGACAAACTTTCTTGTTGCCCTAATCTGTTTGATTTTTTAAAAATGTGTGTTTAAAATCAAAAAGTTTGTCCCTTAGCTCAATACTGAAATCTTGGTCTGCTTGAATCAGCCTGCTCTTTAAAAGGAACAGACCAAAAGAGCAAATGGTTTTCATTTTTCTTGACCTGGTAGGCAGAAAAAAAAATAGACCAATTAGCATCCAGCTGTGGAAAAGCTACATCGCTCTGACCTCCTCAGGATTTCATATAAACTGTTCCAAAACTAGAGACTTTTAAGGAAGTGTTAGAAGGAAGTGGAAACAAGATGTCTTGTAAGAGAACAAAAAGACCTTGAGGATTTCATGTTCCCCCTGGCTGGAGAGATAGAACAGGGTTATTGGGTAAGATGCTTTAAAATCAGAATATAAAGAGTGCTGGACTTTGAATCAAAAAAAAAGAGACCTTAATTTGAATACTAACTGTTGTTTAATAGCTATGTGACTATCTTTTCTTAAACTTAGTTTTGCTATCTTATAAGATGGGAATATCTTCTACTGTACCCAGAAGAATGTTGAAATCTATTTATGTTGGCTTAAGAAAGCTGATTGTTAAATTTTTGGAGTAAACATTTATACCTCAAAAATTAGTGACTGTACAAATTAGGGCTTGATTTATTGTGTTGTTGCTTGACCAGACTTAAGAAAATGATAAAGAAAAATGACGATATTAATTTAATGTTAACTAAACTTAAAAAAGATGTCCTGTTTTCTCTCTCAGAGAACTGGTTGTTAAACATTTAACTAGCATGCCACTGGTTGTACCTCTCTTAGAAGTTGCTGTGAGAATCAAATGAGATAAATTATGCAAACTACTTTACAAGTCTTAAAGTAGTATGTACATTTTAGCTATTATAATTAGAATAAGGATTCTGTGTATATGTTTCTAGGATTAGAAACGGTGGAAGCAGAATTAAATTAGCAAAGTCTTGAATATTGTTTTTATTAAGTGTAACCTGAAGCTCATGTCTATTTGCATCAACTCCACCACTTAATTGGTGGAGAATGATTATTTGATTTTCTGAGCCTGAATGGAGTTGATGAGAACTTGGGACACAAGAGATCTTAGTTCTTCTGGCTTCTGGAGTCAAGAGAAGACATTTCAAAGAGAGACTGAGAAGAAGCTGACTTGTAGAGGAGACAGTGTTTTGGAGTTTGTCCCTGTTTCCAGTTTGTCACAATAGAAACTTTGGGGAATTTTCCACTGGGGGAGATCAAAGACTATCTCTTTTATGATGGAGATCCCGGGGGAGAACCCATTCATTCTATATATTGTGTGACTTATTCTAGCCTGTGCAACTTTTAATGATTCCTGTTTGTTTAGGGAAATGGGTTTATTTGCTATTTACTATATATAATTATCCTCTTATAACTGGCATTTGGTAGGAAGAGAATCAAATCTTTGGATATTTAATTTGGGGTAATCTTTTCCTGTTAGACCAGGAGCATAGCTTAAACCTAACTATTATTCTTCCTAGATTAGCAATATTTATCGGGGTGAAGTGGAGGAGGGTAGAGTGGCTGACTTTGTGGCCCCAATTTCCTGCTCCCTTCCTGGCAGGAATCAGTGTTCCTTGGAGAAGAGTGGGAAGATACTCTGAGAACTCTAACTTGTGAATACACAGCAACTACACAGGCAGCAAACACTCACACACCTTATATAAATATTCTAAACCCAAGGTTGGTTAAACTAAGTGTTGAACATCATGTAGCTGTGAAAATATTGGAAGTCAAGAGTCTTGGATGATAATTCCATATCTGCCACTAACTAATCTATATGACCTTGGGCCAATTAGTGAAAGTCTCTAGGTCTCATTTGCCCCATCAATAAGAGGAGTAACTGAATTAGATGATCTTTAAGATGGCTTTTAGCTCTAAAACTCTGATTCTATGACTCAAATGCACAATTACTAAGGGTTAGAATCAAACCAGAAACTTAGTAAAACATCCATTTTCTTTGTGAATAGCAGTGTGAACAGAGATACAACTCATGAATTTGCTAATTATTATTCCTTGATTATAACCACAACTGTCATTTGGCTATCATCCATTATATATAAATCAAAGGATTTTCATATCAAAAATGTATCACAAGGGGCAGCTAGGTGGCACAATGGATAGAGCACCAGCCCTGAAGTCAGGAAGAACTCAGTTCAAATCTGACCTCAGACACTTAATACTTCTTAGCTGTGTGACCCTGGGCAAGTCACTTAACCCCAATTACATCGGGGTGGGGGTGGGGGGAGAAAGAAAGAAATGTATCACAGTTTATTGGATAACAAAATTTGAAACAAATCATTCGTTGGAGCTTAGAAGGCCCTCGTACTTTGGTTGGCTCATTCCATTTTCCCAGTCCTGTCCATTAGGATTCTATAATCTTAGCCATTGTGGAATATAATCAGCAATAATAAGCCAACATGGAATTGGATACTAAATTATGTGCTTCATATATGTAACATACCCAATAAGGCATGTGCTAGACAAAAAGTCTATGCAATTTTGGTGGAAAAATTCAGGGTCAGTCATGAGCCAGCTCAAGAGGATCACAATAATTTTTATTTTAGCTGGTCCTCTTTAATAAAGAAAAAGTTAGTAAATATTTTTGCGGAATTTGGAAAGGTCGTATCAATCCAATTATTCTTCAAATGTGGCTTTACTGTAACACATTCCCCAAAGCAAGAAGCTAATCGAGCTGTCAATTCAAATTTTCAAAAACTTTTAAAAATAGAAAACTTAAAACTAATTCTAAGCAAAGAAAATGTTACCTCAAATATCAGAAATAAATTTTCTTGGCCTATTTCTAAACCTTTTAAAAGCTGGAATAATAATAAAGAACAGTGATATACCACTTTAAAATCTCAAAAGTGATTTCCCTATATTACCTCATTTTATCCTCACAACAGTCCTGACATAGGTACTATTATTTCCTGTTTTCCTGAGGGTGGAAAGTGAAATGGCTCAGGGTCACACAACTATTAAATATTTGAGGTTGGATTCTAACTCAGGTCTCCCCAATTCCAAGTCAGGCACTGTAATCCTATACCCTAGAGGAAATGCTTTCTAAAAGAAAGGGAAACATCATTGAAAATTAGATTTGGTAGTACACAAATACAATTTTATGTATGTGGATGGAAAGACTCGAATCCAAAGTTTGTCTTAATATTCATATGCATCTTTTATAAGTATAAGGATTTTGCAAAATTTATTTTTCTCTCCTATGTATCTTATTTATTTTTTAGTGAGGCAATTGAGGTTAAGTGACTTGCCCAGCTAGTAAGTGTCAAGTATCTGAAATTAAATTTGAATTCAGGACTCCAGGACTGATATACTACCCATTTTACCACCTATCTGCCCTTCCTTTATGTATTAAATTGAAAATACACATACACACATATACATATACATATATATCTATACATACACACATACATCAGGGGCAAAAGAGGCACATGCTAATAAAGGAAGCAATATCAGAAAATATTTGAATTAGGGTCTGCTTACATTTCTATTATCAATTGTAACTATTTATTTCATGGAAGATTTCCTGCCTTGATTAGGAGCGTTACTGGCCATGAATAAATTAAAAGGTATTTGAATTGTACTTAGTTTGTATTTCATATCTAAGACCTAGATTCAGACAATGTTTTTATGTGCAAATTGGAGCAAAATCTTAAACTGACCAGGATCATCTTTTGTAATCCACAAATAAATCTATGCTTTCACTGATCTGGGAAGTCTCCAGTGATGCAGATTGAAACCCATTCAGTCTATGCCCTCCCCCAAGTTCATAACCAGAGTGTCCATCCACTGTGCTGGAAGCCTTCTTTGCCTTCTCTTGACCTTGCAAGGGTGCCTAGCTATGGATCCCCCTGTCTTATTTTACTTTTACCAACTTATCATCCAAGTCTTTCTCCCATTCTTCCTCAGTTATATATGTCACAACCTGCTTATACCCACCATGCACTTCTCCATCACTCCCTAAATCATACTCATTTTACATTTTTCAGAGGCAGCTACTTACCATGTCTCCCTGTCATAGAATCACTGGTAGAGTATTGATAGTATAAAGACAGATCTTTACTTTCATGGAAAACTTGGGTTATTAAATCTGCCCTGTAATTTCCCAATGGAAATCTAGTCTGTTCTGTTCCTCCTGTTGAATCTATCTACATCCATCTCATTCTTCCTTTCTATGGACAAGTTCTTTGTGGTGTCCATCCTTCTAAAGGCAGCTTGAGATCTGAGCAAAAGCTGTTTTTCACTCGGCTTTATTTTTCCTCAGAGGATGGACAGGACCAGCTCTTAAGTGATTGCAGATCTCTTTCAGAAGGTTCTAGGGACATGATGGTAATCAGTGCAATTTCATCAATGAACAGCAACACCTGGAGAACATCATCATCCAAAGGCAATCCTTTTGACCTGGATCCTGCTTTCAATCTCCTCCACCACAGTGGTCAACAACTCTGGGATCAAAGAGCCTATGGTTTTGTCCTATTACTAGCAGCATATATAGAGTGCTTTTAGATTTGCAAAATGCTTTACAAGTATTCTCTCATTTGATTTCACAACATTCCCAGGAGCTATATACTGATATAACTCCAATTTTATAGATGAGGAAACTGAGGGAGACAAAGATTGTCTTACACATAAGTAAGTGTCTAGAGCCAGATATGGACTCAAGAAGTCCAAAGTCCAAGTCCAAGAAGTTTTCCTGACTTCAGACCTGGCACTGTGTCCACTATGTCACCTGACTGTCCTATTTCTTCTTAGGAGAACACACATCAAGACAAGAATAGTGTGGCCAGTAATAACTGGCATTTTCATTGTGCTTTCAGGCTTTTAAAACTTTTATGACAGTAACTTGTTTATACAATTGAGGATTATTTCCATTACATACCATGTTCTTTTTTCTCATTCTTCTTTTTCTTGTTTTATTCATTCTAATCTTCTCTCTCACAAGTCAATGGTCTTACTGTACACAAACAGATGACTCAGATAACTCCCACGCCAATAACAGGTCCTTTCCTGTCTGTTGGAATCTGATCTAGTTCATTTTTTAAAATGCAGTTGTTTTGGGGCTCTCCAGGTTCTGTACATGCCATAAAAACAGAAGGCTTCTGTGTAATTATCTATGTCTCTGAATTATCTCATGACTTCCTTCTGGACCATACTTCACTGTATATTCTTTCCCATCTTCACCTTTTTCTATCTTTGCCTTGAAGTCACCAAGTATTGGAACATATCTTGATTTAATCTGTTGAGTTCATGTTTGCTATAGACACAATAGTATTATAAATAATTCTCAAAACCCTACTTTATACATTTACCAATTCTTCTTATATTATTAGTATATGGCCACTAATGAACTTAATGTTGGCTGTCTACTAGATGTCCCTTTCTAAAAAATAACCCAACATGGGTAAAGATCCTTTAGATATTTTAAGTCTCAAGTAAGAATTAGGATGTGTGTGTGTGTGTGTGTGTGTGTGTGTGTGTGTGTGTATTGGTATGGAGTAAGCTTAAATTGGAGAATGAGGGAAAAGATTGTAAGCATAGTCCACTATATATTTGAAAATGCACCAGAGGGTGAATAGTCTTATTTAGTAGGGCTTCTTAACCAGAAGTCCCAGAGCTTGGTTTTTAAAAATATTTTGACAACTATATTTCAATTTAATTGGTTTCCTTTGAAGTATAATCTTCAGCCTGGTTTAGTTTTGTCTGCTGAGATGATTTCAGCAGGATGTGGCCACAAGGCATATTACAGCTTCTTGGAGCACAGGTGAGATGGGTGAAAGGTGGACACTGAAGGTGGATATGCAAGTGTGTGAAGGCTTCCTACAGAGGAATGGGTGAATGAGAACAATTGGTTCCAAAGATCATGAAGCAATTGCTTTGGAGCACTTAGAACTTGGTGAGACCTTAAAGATGTCAAGATCATCCACTGTCTCCGAGGCCATTGCCAGTCATCCTAACTTTTGTCTTGCCACCGGATTTTGATGACTCTTGAAGAGAGAATGGGGCTGACAACTTTGTACATCTCTCCCTCGCTTAAATCTAATTCATGGGCAAGTCAAGATAACACTCTATGATGCCATTGGCTTTTTTCCAAAGGAAGGATGAACCACAACATTTTATTTAATTCATTAAAAAACATTACTCTGAGAAGGTCGATAAGCTTTCCCAGTCCATCAAAGATGGTGTTATGATGTAGCCCCTGTTCTATATTCTGGTCCAAAGAAGAAGATGACAATTTTGTGGCTGCTGCTAAGATCCAGCACAGGGCCAGGTCTCTAAAAGGCAATGTGGAAACAATGCTGGATTTAGATTTCAAAGGCAAAGGTTCATATCCCAGCTCTTACTATCTTACTTACTTACTTACTAACTTACTATCTATCTAATCTTAAATGAGTCTCTCAATTCCCACTATGCTTCAGTTTCCTTATCTGTAAAATGTAGAGATTGGAATAAATGACCTCTTAAGACCTTTTTAAAAATGTATGATCCAGTGTATTCAGACCAGAAGTCAGCCATAAGAGCAGAATTAACTAGTCTGGGAATTTAAGATGGCAGCCAATTACCAGGTCTGTTAAAGTAAGAATGAAAAGATCTCATAAAAATTTTCCTTCAAGAAAATCCCAAGGGCATGGGTGTTTATATAGTTCTCTCTTCATGGGAGAGCCCCTTCTTCTATATAAATAAACTATTTTGCAGAGATGTAATGATTTTTTTTTGCTTATTTATTTTTTTGCTTTTTAATCAGTCTTTATTTATAAAATATACAAAAAGAACTGTGTTCTGTTTTGTTTTCTAAGTTTGGGTGTGAGTGAATTTCTCTCTCTATTGTTTCGTAAATCATTGCCTAGGTTTTGACTCAGGCATTTTTATAGCTACTTCTGGAATGTGCTTAATGCTAACTGCAGATTAGAATGACTTTCCAAGCCCTTTGATGGAGCAAATTTCTCCCAGTAAGCTTCACTCTCAGAAACAGATTGGCTTGGTGGATGCAATGCACTGGGAGCCAGGAACATCTGGACTGAATACAGTATCTGCTACTTCCTGAGGACCAAGACTTGCTTATGCAAGTCACATAGTCTTGGCAAGCCCCAATTTTCATACTTGTAAAACTAAAATAATAATAACAATAAGAACATCTACCCCACATCATTCTTATGAAGCCAAAATGAGCTAATGAATGAATTACAATAAAGCATTTATCAAACACTTGTGGGCTAAGCAGCTAGGTGGTGCAGT